>VZTL01000005.1:0-14958 GCA_013400535.1 Scopus umbretta
TATCTTGAAACAGCTTTATTACCCAAGAACAGCTCTACTAAATTAAACAAAAGGTCTACCTATCACAGTACCTCGTACTTAAATGCCCAAGAGCAAATACCAAAGAACACTATGTGAGGAGGGCAAGTACTTATCATACTCTCACATACTCTCTCAGCCTAGAGTAATTTTCTCATTCAAAGATAGCCAACTTCTCGACTAAACATGACTCCATTTAACCTCATCTTTAATAACCTTTTAGGAAAATTCAGCAAACCTCTTCAGTAACCCTCCAATTGATTTCTCTTGTGTTAACTTTTCTAGTCTCCCTTGTGACCAATACACATTTTCAGCACCCCCGCATCATTTGGAAAATATTTTATAGTTTCTACCCATTAAACATTTGAAGAAGTACTTAATTGGCTTGTTTGGAATCTGACTTTTCTCAGCTTCATTTGATATCCTTTTAGTTTTTGTATTGAAAGAGACTATGAATTGTTTCTACCCTCTTCACAACAACTGTGATTTTCAAACTCAGAATCAAAATCAGCTCCTTTCCACAATGAATTGTCCTGTCTTAGTTGTGTCTCATATAGAAAACCTTGCCCCTTCTCTGAATTTCTTTTAGCACAATTATGTTCTTTCTGAGACTGAAGGACAAAAATTATATTCGGTATTCAGCAGGCAAGTCAACCATGCATTTATGCAATAGCCCTGTTTTGTTCTCTATTCTTTTCCAGATAATGCCTAATTTTGATTTATTTATTGGTCACTACTGTGCATTGAGCTGATATTTTCACTGGACTATCAATCGTCACTCTAAGCTCTTGACACCAAAGAGTAATGATCAGCTCAGACCCATTGTTTTATATGTGAAATCACAAGTATTTTCCCCCACACATATCACTTTCCATCATTTATACTGAATACTTACAAAAGACAGTATTTAACCTGACATTTTACTGCTGAGTTTCTCAGCCTCCTAAAGTCCAGCAAACCTGATCACAACACTGTTTACTCTCTTTTCTAGGTTGTTTATGACTATGCTGAACAGCAAAAGTCCCAGAAGATTTTTTTTTTTTTCCATTTTTCCCCATTCTGAAAAAAGATTGTTTTACCCTTCATTCTTTCAACCAAAGCTTAATAAGACTTTGTTGAAAAATTGAATTTAATTTTTTTCTCTGTTCTTGGATTTTTTGATCTGGAGTTACGTCTTTTGATTTAGTGCTTGGATCTTCTCTTACATCTGTATGTACCTTTTACTGATATCTTCCTGTAAACATCAAACTCTATCAATTCCACATTCTGCAAATCCACAAGTATTTTGTTAGCACCAATTTGTTCTTTACACCACTCTCAATCTATCAATGATATAAACAGCTGCACTGGGATGGCTTCTGTATGGCTTACATATTCTACTCTTTCACCCCATAAATTTCCAATGTTTGTTTTCCATAGAGTTCCATCTGATTTTGCTGTTGCTGTTGTTGTTAGTATGCTAGTACTTCACCAGTGCCCGTATATCTCCAATGTGCCCTCTGAGCAACAAGCAATTGTATTTCCAAGCAAGTCCTTCTCTAACTCCCTTTCCCGAGACCTTTTCATCTTTCTCTTTCTGCTGAAGTAAAAATATTTTAGGTTTCTGCTTGGATACAGTCCATGACATTCCTGTAAGAGATGTTCACTCACAGGACCATTTTTTCTTTTAGTATCATATCCTTTTTCCCTGCACTGTGTGGATTTGGTAGGTCATCAACAGCTTCTGTTGTGGTCAGTGAACAAGAGTTATCCCTTATCAACCAACCTTTATTTTTATCAGGCATTGTGCCATAGGTAGTTAAATAGCATTTCTTGACGGCTTCTGATTTGAGGCTAAAACACTACACTTCATAACATTTAATTACTTTATTTGCTGCATTCTAAATTGCTTGATCTATCGTGATTTTTCCAAAAAGGCTTAGAGATCCAATTTAACTCATTGGAGGGCTAGCTCACAAGTGCATCATTTGCACATAGTTCACCTTGCAATATGGCTAAGTCCTTGGATGGATAATGCAAATGAAATTCAGTCATACTCATTAGTGCTTTTCTAGGTACCCATATTAATTTCAGCATAATGTCCCCCATATCAGGAACAGAAATTCAAACTGCTGCTAGTTTCCCATAACCATCAGCTGTTATGTGAGGCACACTGTCAAATAGATAAACCATTTGTAAGACGCAGTCCTTTATAAATACACACTGAAATGCAGTTGGCAAAAGTGATAAAAAATTATGAGATAGTTAAATGCCCCTTCCACACAGGCAAAATGCTCAAAAATACAGTAGCAACACATAAATAAAAAAGCTGGTATTCTGGCAACCAAATTTCATTTTGGAAAAGCTAGCAGACAAATAAAGCCAACTCAGGTTTATCCTCCTGATGGTGTCAATCATGACCCTAATGCTCTGACTGTATCTCTTCCTTCCACTTGTTGACAGCTCTTTTCTATTCCCAGTTCTGTTCACAAACAGCAGCAAGTTCCAAATGTGGGTTGCTATCATTATTATTCTTGTATAAGGAAAGACTTACTATCTTATAAAAACTTACTAAAATGCCTTCATAAAAGCATGTTTATCTAAGTACTGACATCATGACACAGTTTTTAGTCAATTCTTACTTAAGCAAAACTCAAGTTTATTTAACCAGGAATAATTTTGATTGGTTATAGGTTTCAAAGTACAGTATGTTGTCTGTATCATAGATTTTTACTCATTAAAATTGTACAAAATATTTTTTTTCTTAAAAACTGTAAAATAGTAAAAGTAACCTTGCAAATATATAAAGAAAACAGATGATAAAATTAGTAAGTAAGCAAAAAGAAAGAGCTATAAAGGCAAATAAAGGCTATGAAAATGTTGCAATGTTTTATACCATTAGTTGTACTCACTTTTCCCTCATCTCTTGGGCTGTCACTTAAATGTACAACTGGACCAGGGTGAGTCTTTGTGGATCTGCAAGACAAAAATAAATTCAAATCTGTGACAGTTTTTTGTATGAAGAGCTAGATGCTCACCTTCATTTCTAGGTGTGTTAATGTGTACCTCTAATGGTTTAAAAGTAATTCTAAAAATCCCAACAGGGGAGAATAACTATCTGAAAGTTATCTATATCTTTTCATGTTCTCCTCTATTTCCTTTTTGCTGTTATAGGCAAAGATTCTCCTTTGTTGATGAAACCTTTCTTCTACTTTTTAAACTCTCACTATTTCCCCTATTACAGTATTTTTTTTCCTCTTATATCTAAGGCTTTTTTGTTGACCCCCTCTCTTTCTACCCTCCCTCCTCACTTGCTCAATTTCAAGGCTAATCTGCCAAGGATTTGCAAAATCATCACTGGATTAATTTCAGTTACTGATAACAAGCCTCACCAAATTCCAATCTCATTAACGGCAGGGCTTCCGTAATCTCACCTACACAGCTCTATCAGGTAGCTTCTTAGCATTGCTGCAGTGGGGTTTCAGAAATGGAGTATCTTGCCTTTGTCTGTTCTGTAAAGCCTTATGACATCTTTAGACCAACTAGTACAGTTACACCCACAGTGCATATTCATGAGGCTCCTCAGCCATAAGACTCATCCCATGCGTCTTCATAAGCCTCTATAAAGATTACTTATTGTTCTTGCTGTCCCCTCTCTTTTTGTAATATGCACCAACAACGTAGTATGCAGCTTAGTACAGGGATTGCTGCTTAAGTTGTCGTTGTCGAGCACCTGACAGCAAATGCAAATCATAGGAAACCGAATAGACAAGATTAAGATTTTTCAACTGTCATCTTTTCTGACCAGAACTTTAGGTCCTGGCACTCATACAGAGCAAGAAGACAAGCACCAGTCCACAAAGCTTTGAATGCCTGCACAGAACAGGACCTTTCTTCCATCTAGGTTCTGGGGTCAGAGCACATGTCCCTCGGTGTTCAGCTTAGGACCTAGACTTGCGTGGCTGGTCATGGTTCACCAGAGGTCATCCGGAAAAGAAATATGTCAGAGACTGGAAAGGCCCATAAAGCTAAGAATTTATCTGGAAGCCATACCTAAAACTACCCAGGCTCCAAGTTGAAAAACAACCTGCAAGAGAATTAAAGAAACAAACCAAAACAAGGTTCTCCAGCCAAACTGCTCAAAGGATTTTCCTAAATTAAGTGTTCCTCTTTCTTTGGGTCAAATACTGCACTATATCAAAACTGGCCTCTTTCTTCTACCACATCAGACTCCAAATCAAGATCGAGAGTTGTATGCAAAAATTCCCACACAACTCAAACATTAAAATACTGTGGAGTAATCCATACCCTCATAGACTCCTCCTTCCCAAAGCAGTATGCTCCAACACTCTTGAAAGCATGCACACTTTCCTCTGGCCTCTATTTTTTGCCCATAGAATGTTTTAAATAGTTCAGCTATTTGGTCATGCACCAAAGCTGGGCCAAAGCAGGGTGGCAAAGACCTTGTCTGATATACACTTCTGAGGTAAAAACAATGAAAAATTACTTCAGATATCCTTAGACCTTCCAAACTAAGTTTATTGCAGGCCAAAGAGATAGAAAACTTTGTCACCTAAAGGCCTGACAGCCTTCCACGACTATACTCCACTCCTTCACATATACTTTAACATTACTGCTAGCTGCATAGATAAAGCTAGTGGCAATGTGGGAACCCCCTTCCTCGGTGAACCTTCTCCATAGGATGATCCCATGTCACCATCTTCAGCTTTGGCAGATCATGTTTCCACAGATGACTGCAGCATGTTACTTTTCTACATGAGGTCTCAATGAGCAAGGCTTCTGCAAGAGCGTTTTGCAACATATCCCAGCACAGAAGTGAGATCAGCAGGAAAGCAGTGGACAGCCGGTTTATATAGCAATATTCTATACAGACTGTCTTTAATGGTGCCAGCAGCAAGTACCCATTTGGCTTGAGACATGGCACACAACAATTTTTGCAGAGATGCAGTTAGCGGGAGACCTGGCTGTCATTCCTATCCAAGCCAGCTCCCCAGAGGGGACCCTCTGGCTCAGCTTCTGTTTCCAAGTAATCTATACTGGAATAAAAAAAATAATTTCCACAACACCAGACCTTGGAGCAGGCAGGATGGTTAGGCAGTAATGGGGAACTGAGGGGTAAGATGAGGATATCTGCAGGCAGTGCTTAGACCCACACACACCTTGTACATCTGTCCTCAGGGAGTGAATATGACATCTTGAGACATCCTAGGCTGCTTTGAACTTTGTTTCTGACATAAGTTCACCTATCCAAACTGGCCAGAGTATGTTGATGGAAAGAACTAGGTCTGTTTGGGGTACATGTTGCCTATGCCATGATGGGCAAAGGAGGAAGGATAAGAATAACAGGGAAAACCATGAAGAGAAGAGGCAGCATAAGAAATTTTACTTTTTAGCCAGATAAGAACCACTAACAGATGACAGAGGAGGGAGCAGAGCCAAGCAAACATCAGACAAGACTAAGCTGGCAACAGACAAAATGGTGTAAGGAGCACATGCAGGCTGACAAGGCATACTGGTTTTGGCTGATTATCTCAGCCCGCAGAACCAACCAGTATGCAGGCTGGGTTACTTTGCCTTACCAGTATTGATATTTGACCAAGAATAGTGGCAAAATTGGGACAAATGGACGGAGAAAGGGAAAGAGCATACTGTCTTTCTAAGCTACAGGTTAATCCTATCTAGGCTGCTCTTTGTACCTACCAATTTAAAAAGTCAAGAACAATTTAAATAAATCTGTGTAATCTCTGTTTTCTTTTAAAATACATGTCATTGCTTACCAAAGAATGCATCCATTTGTCTTTGGGTAGAAACAAACTCTTACATGCACTGTAGTCACTCTACTTTACATCTAACTTTAGGCTAATTATACTTTAATTGTCACACAAACTAGTTGTTCCTCTGTAAATGATATTGCAGGGGCATAGCCTGAGATTTCCATGCGAAGACCTCAGCTAAAAGGGGTAACCTTCACTAATACAATACATTTCCCTACCTCCTCCATTGCTCCATCTTGAATCTGTTGTAAACAATAGTTGGAGGATCCTGGGAGATTTGCACCCTAAAACACTGTAATAAAATTTCTTTTTGCTTTCAGGATATTAGGCACATTTTGTTTCTTTTAGGAGTATTATCTTTTTATTATTAGGTTCCTAGCTAATTCTTTAGTTTTGTTGAGTAAGAGCTTCATATACATTATCAGCAAAGTCGATACCAACCACAGCAGTCTGTGCACTAAATGTAAAATATTTTATTTTTTCCTCATTTTCTTTCCTCTATATTTAATATAAGTATTCTCTTAATATTTATATTATCTTACTCCTCAGTATTTTAATATTTAATTGTTGTGTGTTATAACTGACTTCATCAGGCTTCTTCCATTTTCTTCCAATTTTATTATTTTAGTCTGTCAGGTATGTCACTCTACCAAAAGACTCAATGAAACTTTGTTTTGCTTTCACATACACACCACCAGCCTGTGGTCCCATTCTTGTTAGCATTTTTTATGTCAAATACTGGTGTTGGCAGCAGGGAGATACAGGGCCAGGGCTGCCCTGTGCCAGACACAGCCAGTTCCAGCTGGCTCCAATAGACCCAACTGCAGGGCATGGCTGAGCCCTTCAGCCAAGGTGGTGGCACCTCAGGGAAAACAAATTTAAGAAAGGGCAAAAAACTGCTGCACAGGCAGTGAGGAAGAAAGTGTGAGAAACAGCCCTGCAAGCACCAAAGTCAGCGAAGGAGGAGGGGAGGAAGTGCTCCAAGCGCTGGAGATTCCCCTGGTGCTCATGGAGAAGACCATGCCAGAGAAGATATTACCCCTGCAGCCTGTGGAAGACCCCATGCTGGAGCAGGTGGGTATTTCCTGAAGGAACTGCAGCCCGTGGAAGGACCTGTGCTGGAGTGGGGGAATAGTGTGAGGAGGAAGAAGCAGTGGAGAGGAGCTGTAATGGACTGACCACAACCACCATTCCCCATCCCCCTGCACTGCTCAGGGGACAGGAGGGGAAGGAGGTAGAGGAGTTGGGTATGAAGAAGTGAAGTTGAGCCTAGGAAAAACGGAGGTTGGAAGGAAGGTGTTTTAGTTTTTGTCTTTCTCACCATTCTACTCCATTTTAACTGGCAATAAATGACATCAATTTTCTCCAAGTCAAGTCTGTTTTGCCCATTGACAGTAACTGGTAAGTCATCTCCATGTCTTTATCTTGACCCACAAGCTTTTCCATCTTATTTTCTTGCCCTGTTGTGTCAAGGAGGGAGAGTGAGAGAGCAGCTGGGTGAGGGTCTTGCAACCAGCCAGGTTCCACCCACCACAAATACCTTGATCGCTTAACAGCTGCCAGCTTTGATTATACAAAGGTAAGAGGAAACAGAGAGTCCATAAAGTTTGGCAGTCATAACACTAATTCTGTCAGGAAATGAGAAAGGATCTTTTTCAAATAATTGTATATCCTAAAACTCATTTCAGATATGCCATCACAGATAAGATCACACAAAGAGTTTCTGGGGTGATGACAACAGATGTTCTTGAAGCAGTTTGCAATTGTAGAGCCTACTCCCTGGCAGTCCTCCTGCAATGCCTTTCCAGGGCTCCAAGAAACATTGGGTTTTTATATGTATTAAGTAAAGTATTTGCATCAAAACTGATTCCTCTTTGGACTAGACAGCAAGGAATATTCACAAGGTGCAGCACAAAGCTTTTGGTTTGATTTGGGACATGCGCAGTCCATTCTTGGGGGACTTGTTTATCCTAAAGTGATGTTATCTCTTTTCTAGTGCAGGACTGTGGCTAGGAACCCAAAAATAGTCCTTTGCACCACACTAAGAACTGCCAAAGGCAGATCAGTGCCTTACTTCCTGAATCTTCTAGTTTCCTCAAGGAAAGTATGTATAAATAGCAATAATACCAATGTTTTTTGGAGCCCTAGAGAAGCATTGCTTGTAAAAGATGTGCCAGGCATTAGGCTCTACAGTCAATTTCTCCTAAGGGTAGACATCATGACTGCACTACAAGTAGGATTAAATGAAGCATTTATTTAGTTAACCATATTGTATCAATAATATTAGTTTACAGAACTCATGAAACAGTATCAGAGCTACAGATACAGTAATTACTACTTTTATACAGTAAATTATACTGCATGTGGAAATGTCTACACACAAAAACATTTTCCCTCATGTAGCTTTAGTATATATAAAATGCTTTGTTTCCCCTCATTGCTGTTACAGTAGAGTTGTCAAGGAGACTGGAAAGTTGTATGCTGTCATTGTGTAACAGCCTACAAAGAAAGAAAAACACTGTTGAATTACATTAAAAGCAAAAGCAAAGATCCAACAGCTCCTGGAAAGGATGAAGAGGTGCTGGGAAACCAACCACATTTGAAGCTATTGTGAATAAAACACACTACTATTGATGCCAGATACTTGTGTATAGGCATTCCTTCAAGCTGGCTTTAGGAGACTGAGTAAAAAAACCCTAGATCCTATCCCCGAGAACAGGGAAAATGAAGAAGAAGCAGTAGGTCAAAATAAGGCATAAGTGAAATACTTGAGCAGAGAATTCTTCATTCCCAAATACTAGCTGGGTTACAGCTGAGAATGACAGAAAAGCTCTGAAAAGACATGAAGAGGATAAAACATAAAGCCAAGTCCATACACAGCAGAAAGAAAAAAAAAAAAAAAAAGGTCAAGTCCAAAAAGTACCAGCAATGATTTGCAGTAAAAAATTCCTGAAGAAAAAGCTACATTCAACTGAGCAAGAAGAAAGTATGAGCTAATGATACAAAAGACTGAAATATTTCATAGCCTTTATTGACCTTAAAGCCCACAAAAATAGACTGCAGCAGAACTGAAAAATGGAACAAAGGGTTCCCATGACAGCTGAACAGAACAAGAAGTTTGTTAAGAAACTAGTGATACTTTAAGCTGTTTTGCACTTCATCAGATGTTATTCTGACATCAGCAGGTATTACTTTATTTGGTGCACGTTCACTTTGGGAGATGAGAGCACTGATATGCTGTGAGACTTAACTCTTACTCAGAAGGACAGGACTGAAATGAAGAAACCATTCACTGTAAAACAGAAGTCTTCAAAAAACTTGTAAGGATGGAAGCTTTTATTTAATTTTTTTATTCTAAAATTAGAAAGTTCAAAAAGAAGTCTTCAGCAATGTTATAATTTGGACCAAGGAAAATGTGGAAAATACATAGATGATGTATTCCTCCATCATTCTGGGACGTTTTATGCCCTCTAAGAAACAGAGTGATTTATATACTGTTGTGAGAACTTCAAATACCAAGACAATCTTTAAAAGTAATGTATGTAATGTAAAAGTAATGTATGACAAAATAGAATCAAATCAAGAGAAAGCAATTTTCCTTTTGAAAAAATTAGTCTGTACAATTACAGAAGCACAGTAGTGATTTCTGAGAAGGAGGAAAATCTGGTGGTAGAAAGTGGTAAAAGGAGTTAGGAGAGGAAAAAAAAAGAAGGAAAACATCAATATTAGTCATTGTTACAGAGCTAGAGATCACTGACTCTGACAGGGCTGAGAAAAGCATGTGCAGAAGCAGATACGTCTGTAGTGCCAGTAGTCAGACATCTTCCACAGTTCTGCTTTCCACAAAGGTGCAGTGCACCAGACATTTTAAAACTTTGTTTTCATTGGTAGAGTCACAGAGAAATTGAAAAGAATTAGTAAGTTAGATACATCATTCACATACTGTGGATCAAAGCTGGGAACTGGAGCAGGCAAGAATTGGTTCAATCTCAAGATGCAACTCTCAGTCTTAGACACAATTTCTAAAATGTCTAGAAGGATGCCTTGCAACTTGCACTTTCTTTATACTAGGAACTATTTCTATTCGTGTCTGAGCACAGGGGGGGTGGCAGTTGCTCCTAGACTGCTACTTCTCCTGTGTGCTGTCTTCCTTCACTGCTGTGGAACTGCTGGCTCTGAGACACATCTAGGAAATGGGACTGGGCAAGGAAAGACCAAAGAAAGGAAAGACCAAGTCATGGCTCTGTCATAACAGAGTTCCAATTTGCCCAGTTCTTTGGCATTCCAAATCCCATAAATTTTGACAAGTTTCCTTTATTTATTCATTAGTTAGTGGGGTGTTCAAACACTGGAATCTGCATGCTGGGGAAAGGGGCTTACAATGCAGATTTCTCCTTTTTGGAGTTTAGTAGACTCTTATCAAGATCTTCCTTCCCTTCCCAACACCAGATGACCTTCCAAAAATGTATGATCCTGCAGGCTGAGAAAATTAATCTCACTGTAGTTGGAGTAAATGGAGACATGCTGGGCTCATTGACTATTTCTATCTTCCAAACCTGTTTCTAAACATTTTGAAAGAAAAAGAGAGAAACTGTTTGCTTATTAGAGAGTAGAAAACCAAACAGTACCATGAGCCCCAAAGATCTCTGGCAAAGGACTAGCTCTGCTACATGACAGAGACATGACAAGTGAAAAAGTTTTGCGTTATTCTTCATTCTTAGCTGAAAAGATGCTTCAGTGTGGTCTGAGGTAGTTGCAATGCATGCAATGCTAGAAATGGCTGAGACAAGAATTGCTAGAGAAAATGTTTCTAAAACTCCTCATATTCTATTTTTTTTTCTCAGCTCCGGACAATGCCAGGTCCACTGAAACTTGGACAGTGTACACAATTTATAAAGCAATTTTTCCTGTAACTTCTAGAATCAGTTATGCCTCAGCACTGAAAATCACCTCAAGCAAAAAATTTCATGTTTCCTTTGCATTATTTCTCTATTCCAGCCTTCATTTCTCACTAATATTAGATACTGTTTAAGCAAGCTGGATGATCTCTCCTGCATGAGAATACAGTCGCTATGATGAAATTGGTATTGCAACCATCTTTTTGACATATATCTCTACGAGATGCTTCTGAACAGATCATAATGAGAAACCCACTATCACTCCAAAATATAGCAGTCTACAGATCTTCCAGTATATTTTGATAAAAAGTAGGCAACAAAATGAAAAATGTTAACAAGCTTTCAAGGAAAAAAAAAAAAACCAAACCAACCCAAAAAACAAACCAAAAGACAGTTTTATTGTAAGTCACAGTAGCTACGCAGGACAAGGTGACAGGATTTCTTTCATCATATTCAAAGTCCAAAACTGTTACATCCAAACCTGTTTCTCCTTCAATTCTTTAAACTACTAAGCCTCTTCACCTCAGTCTTTCTCTGCAACAGAACTGCTGTTAGAAAAAAATTCTTGCAGTCATTTGATGAGTCTCACTGACTGACAATGGGTTTTTTTCTGAATATGAGACATGTGCTCTAGAATGAATTCATCTCAAGAAGTGTGACGGAACTCTGTGGGGTTGAAACCTTGGTAAGTCCATGAACAGATTAAAATGAATTGTTGGAATAAGTTTTCTATGCTTCATATTTTTTTCACCTACATAATACCTTTTATTGTATTATTTACTGAGCCACGTCATCATGACCTTAGAGGGACAAACTCAGTCCACAATGAAAGTCTAGAATACAACTTGTAGGTGTTTTCCAAAGGGGGAAATGACAACACAGGTATTCTGACCTCTTCAGGATACCTTGGCCATAGTGTTAGCGATGTATATGGAGGCCCTCTTCAACCATGTACTGAAAAACTAAGAGAACTGGAATTTCATCTGGTTTTGTGGGCTTTGGGTGTTTGTTTTTTGTGTGTGGGGGGTTTTGTTTTGTTTTTGGGTTTTTTTTGTTTGTTTGTTTGTTTCCTAACTCTCACAAAATGAACTGTAATCTGGCTTTACAGTGATTTAGGCATGGTAATACATAGTTTAACATTCTAAAGTTGAAGCATTTCAGGTTTTAAAAAAATTAACCAGTTCAAATTTCCTATTGGTTTTCACTGTAAAGCCTTGAAATCTTAATGACAACTCAGTTATGAAAATTCATGGAGATTTCATTAGAAGTAGGTACAAGTCAGTGAAAAAAATTAAGAGGGATTTTGAAAGAAACTCGGATTATGTTGGTAAACCTAGTCCACAATTTTAGAAACCAGATCAGGGTTGCATGAAGAGGGAAGAACTCCCCTTCCAGTTTGTTTGTGCAGATGACACACAAATCTGACACACTCAAAATTCTATTTATAAATCCTCCATCTAAACTGAGGACTTGAATATAGCAGCAGAGCAATCACTTTTACTGGGTTTTCTTTGCCAGTAATTTTGAGAGAAATATGCTTGCACAGAAGATAAACCCTCTCCTTCCAAGCTTTATTGAGAGCAGTAACATCTTCAAACTAATTCCACGCTCTGAAATGATACAATCTATCTCAGAATGAAAAACAATGTTATGAGCACTATTACTTATATCGTTTGTGGTAAGGCTGAAGCTGTTCCTGAAATTTTAAGTACATAAGTTTTCCTATTTTCTTTAATCTTTCGAAGCATCTAACATCAACAGGCCCTATGAACCTATAAAGCCATGAACAACCTGGTCTCATAGCTGATCTTACTGTGAGCAGTAAGTTGGTCTAGAAAATTCCAGAGAGGCCTTCCAACATAAACCATCATATGATTCTATAATACTAAAATGTGAAAGTTATGTGAAGATAATGTGAAGATTAAAAAATATAATCAAATAAGAACATATCCATGGCCCAAACTAAAATTGTTCTCTCAAAAATACATCTCGGTACAATTGTAAAGTCTACTACCATAAGCCCATCCTCATGAAGTATGCTTAGAATTAATAAGATCACCTTTAAAAGCTAATCTAAGTTACATTTTTTCTGCAAGAAAGCAATAGTACTGGAAGAGACATCATACTTTGTTATTATCTTATGTCATATTCCAGAGAAAGTTCAAATTACTTTACGGAGAGAAGTCACCTAATTTCAACTTCAGCAGTTCTATAGCATTTGTTAAAGGCAGCTGCTGTGGCACACCACCATTATCCCCACCAGCTTCTTACTCTAATACAGAGAAATTAAACTGGAGACACACAGAATCCCCTGTCTACCTGCCTAATACATGCAAGGACAACTTCCTTCATTCCACATCAAGAAGTACATGATGAGACTGAATGGAGAGGATACAGCCTTCTTAGACTAGCACGCCACTTATAGGGATCAAGTTATACTTGTATGATTGAAAGAACTAGAAACAGTAATGAATGAATACCTGTGCTCAGCTGTCACCAAAACAGTACATAGCAAACTATCTTTTTAGAACAAAAAAACTATTACAGTAACCATGCAGCATCTCCAAGAACGTGAGGTGACAAGGCCCATCTGTATTATGTTGTCATTACCTTTCACAAGTTATGGAAGAAAAATTTAGGAAAATCTATGTATAATCCTGCATAGGCAATACAAAGAAGATAGTTAGGAGAGGCTGCTTGTTTATTACCTTCTAGAGAGGTAGCCTCTTGCACAGCATCTAGCCTATCTCAACAACTCAGTACTGAAGCTTGTTAGTAAGCAGTCCTTATTTCCCACATACTTTTCATTGAAGAGAGGCATCATTCTATACCATTGTCATGAAAAAGGTTTGCTGTGACCATTAATTGAAAAACAAAACAAAAAAGATTTATCCAAAAGAATTTTGAAAGAATTAGGAAGTGAAACTTAGTGGAAGGCTTTCATTTCATTAAAAACTTTCAGATTTATTTCCATACAGAATAGAAACATCCTAATGTCTGGAGGAAAGATAATTCCAAATGCACACAAAACGAAAATGTGTTGTTCTCAAAACCTCAAAGGCATTATCTCCTCAGTATAGTATATACATACACATTTTAAAATATAGGAATCAAAAACTCCTCTAATATGTCAACATCACCAAAACAAAGTGAGAAAGATAATTAAGATACTCCCTACCTGAAGAACTCATCAAAGTGAACATATTAGTTCTGGTTTTGATTAAACCACACTTTACAGCAGTAATTTTTCAGCAAAAACTACTGAGCAGAGCTGAGCAAAGTCTTACAAAGGCAGGACAAACAGACATTCCAAAACTGAGGATGAAAGATTTACCAGCAGATTTTCTGAATCCTGATTATCATTTGAATCCTTGTTTTTATCTCCTTTGACAATAAAATTAGATTTTTATGACCATGCCTATGAAGTATGAAGGGGGCAGAGGGAAGGAAAGAAAATGAGGCATCAGTTTTGTCAACCTGGAGAACACAGTGATTAGTGGAAGTCAGTAATAATAGTGGGGAAAAAGAAGGGAAAGGGGAGAATTTTGGAGAAAAGTGGTTGCTATCAATGTGATCTCTGCTTGGGACAGAGAATTAGCTCCACCACTGTAGGCCTGTAGCCCTGTTCTTAGATACTGTCTTCCTGAGCCTGGTGAAATTCAGTTTACTACAAGAGGTTACAGGTTCCTCACAACATGAAGCAGATGTCTCAGAAACTGCATGAAATACTGTGAGTTTGCCCACAGCAGTTCCTCTTGCTGGAACTTCACAGAGAAAATAGCAGCAAAATAATTTTCATTTCTGTTGAGGCTTCATCAGGTTTTGATGAGCCCGATTTAACTTTTAAATTAGCCCTGTGTTGAACAGGAGTCTTGGTCTAGAGACCTCCAGTCCCATCTCATCTAAATGATTCTACAGTTCAATGAAGAAAAGTTCCCCATAGAGTCTTAGGGCAAATATACTCCATTATTCTCTTCATAGAATGTTTGGAGGAGATGGTGATCAAGCTACCCTCATAAAAACAGCAAAATCTGAATTTGTGAGATTAATGATTATCTGTATTTCATGAAACTTCATAGTTAAACAGACTGCCAAGTAACTTTTTCTTTTATATAAAATATCATTACACGGTCTCTATCATAAATCTGAATTCCTAATGTCCTGTAACAAAGCAGTTAATACTGCACATGCATTCTTTAAAATAAAAGGTTTACAAATATTAACAAATGTTTTGAAAAAACAAATAATTCTGAAAAATGAATCTTAAG
>VZTL01000007.1:0-13158 GCA_013400535.1 Scopus umbretta
AACAATGAGGAAAAAAAAAAAAGCACGTGCAGGAAGACATCATTACAGCCACCATAGATTTCACTGATGTTTTAACACTATCATACGTTGCATTCTCTTTGCCAAGACTTTTCCCCTCCATTTTGTCTGCTTAGCTTGCGGACATTTGGGGACGATTTCTTAGGCATTGGAGACAAACACATCCAACAAAAGTGTTCTGGTAGTAAATTAAAAACTTATCCAACCCCCTTGAAGAACCGGCAGCATGGGACGGATGAGCACAGCGCTGGGGATGCGAGCGCACCAAGGCTCACAAAGCACAAGCCAGAGGCCATGCGCTTTATCCTTCTTGGTAATACAAACCCTCGTTTGCCTTTTGGGCTGCTGCTGCACACTGAGCTAAGGATTTCACAAAACCACCAGAACCCCTTCCCGAGTCCCAGCTGCCAGCTCCGAGCTCCGTACTGTACAAGCAACACACAGCTGATTTTCCCCAGACGCACGACCTTACATTTTTTTAGCTGGAGGCTCCCCCGTCGGCTTCTCCGTGTGCTCACTACACTCTCAGAGAGCTTTCTAGCCTGGCACTCGACTACCCAAAATAGCTTCGTATCAGCTAACCCAGAAATCTCCCTGCACGCTCCCTTTTCAGGCCCTGTCTCAGCACTGACCCGCAGGGAATCAGGCAGTCGACTTCTCATCCTGAAAAGCAACCACTAAATCCTACCCTTCGGTTCCTAGTCTCTCGCCAGCTCTCAAGCCCACAAAAGAACTGCTCTTCCAGTTCCATGACAACTTGGGGGTTTTTGTTGGTTTCTTTCTTTTTAAATGGCCTCTGGCAAGGAAGCATGTCAAAGACTTAAAAGAAAAAAAAAAAAAAAAAATCAAATATATTCATGTGTGCTGGATTTCCCCCGTCCCCAGGCTCACCGACAACTTCACAGAAACGCAGGACATCGGATGAGGTGGTGTTTTCCTTCCAGGAGCAAGGACAGCTCTTTCCCAAGAGACTCACGCGCTCAGTGACCTTACAGCTTTACAATCTACCACCTTGCCAAGGGCAGAAGTCGGGCTCACTAACCCATCGTGCTCCAGGCCCCGTGGAGCCATGTTTTTAACGGGCGGCACACCGGCAGCCCCGTCACGGTGGCTGGCTCGTCCGAGAGGCCGTCCTGGCTGGCTGGCGGGTCCTTCAGGCTCCTGGCCGAATGCCGCCCGGGCCCAGCGGCTCATCAACGCCGCGCTGACGTGCCTGGCCGAGCCCCTCACACGCAGGTCGCTCGGCCCGACGGAGCTCCTCCCGCCCACGCCGCAGGGGCCCGGCGCAGCCGGGGGCAGAGGACGTGCCCAGCGGCCCCGGCGGGCGATGGCCGGGCTCCGGGCAGACCATGCCCGCCCGCCGCCCCACGTCCTTCCACCGCCTCCCACCCCGGCCCCTGCGCCGGGTGGGTTTGCAGAGCTGCCCGACAGGTTGAACGCCTTTCACAAGGCACGTTGCCAAATCCTTTTTATAAACCCTCTTAATTTCCTATTGACATTTGACCTTACATCTCTTACGGGACTTTTGTTTGCCACATTTGGGCAAGCTTGTCCCCATTTTAAAATGCTCGCTTTTGTTTGTTTCAATTAAATTGAGCTACTTGGAGCTATCAGCGTATCACAAAGCGATACTACAGTATTTTTAAGTCAATTTCCAAGCTGTTTAGGTGTTTCTTGGTGTTGGTGCTGCTTCTTTAGGTTTTGGCTTTTGGGGGGGTTGTTTTTTAAGCCAACTCCCTCATTTACATGCAGTTCCCTCTTACAATTGTCTGCGTGCTGGATTTGGCTTGCTCTCTAACTCAGCAGTCTCACGATGGCTACGGCAAAGGAGCTCTCTCACCAGGACCCTCTTTAGCCAGCTCATGGCATCACTTGAAACCAAATCTGGAAGCCCACCTTTCCTTGTTGCACTGCATGCAGACTTTCAGTACCTCTCCAACAAGCTGCACCAAACGAAGCCATGCCAGTTCCATTGAGGAGAGTTTGATGCAGCTGGTGACACAATATTGGAGTAAGATTGATGTATCCATACCACAAACAGAAATTTCCCAGACATACAAAGCAAGCGACGTGTCTGCAGACCCTTCCATAGTCTGTGGAAGGTTGCTAACTTCCCAACCCTGTAAATAGCCTAACACAGCTTACCATTTAGTTGTGGAGTTTCTTACAGTACGATGGCGAATCACCATTGCTAAACCACCACTGAGATTTTAAACNTTCCTCGGTTTACAGGCTGGGGTCAGCCAGGAATAGAAACATAAGTCACTTCCTCACCAATGGTATGCTCTGCAACTTAACCATATAGTTTTGACCCGCAAGTTGGAACAACCGAAGTCACAAAAACAAGCAGGCTATTGGCAACATTCCATCCTCCTGACTGTTATTTAATAAAGTATGAGACGTTCCAACCTTTAACGTGTGTAAAGATTCTTCTCTAAAGATCCTTCTAAGTGATAACATAGGTCCAAGCTCATTTGCCAAGCCAGTTGCTCTGGTTGGAAAGTAGCTGTCAAATACCTAGTGTGACTAAGAATGTAATCTTGCAGGCATCCTAATATTAACTGCTCACCTAAAAAAAAAACAACAAAAAAACCAAAAAACCAAAACCCCCAAAAAAACCCTCTGCTACTCAAAGTAAAGAACTCTGAGCATTCAGATTTTTACAACGTTTACCTTTTGTACGAGGAGTTTTAGCACTAAATTTCATCTTTATTAAATCACACACATAACTTGCAAACAGCCTGGCACTTCATTTGGACAGACTTGTCTTCTCTAACTATGGAAAGCTAATTCATTACAGAACTTGTTACATTGGTTTTGTTAAAAATGAAGGTGTCAGAATAGCTTCCTTGTCAGTTTAGAAAATGGCAGATGTGTGGGCCTTAGCAGAAATACGTGTTCAGGAAGGGCAGAATTCATAAAACTATATGAAAATGAAACCAAGGGACTTTACAACAGACCACGACTCAGATTTTAAAAAAGATTACTTCCCACTGAAATCAATGTGGCTAAGTGACCTTTAAGAAGCCCAGTCTGGGCTGTTACAAAGTAGAACAGGCTAGAGAAAATACTTTTTCTGAAATATGTATTAAAGTAGCAGCTCTTTTGTCTGTAGACAAGACCAAGGGAGACTATATTTGTGATACAGGATCTCTTCCATACTTTGTGCTACTTCAAATAATAGAGAGAGCATACAATTTAACGTTCATGTTGCTTTTAAACCTTAAGCTTATCAGTATCATTTGGTCAAAGCAAATAACACAAAAAGCATTACAAGTCTCGCCTTTCCTCCAAAAAGGGATTACATCATTTATAAAATTAACGGGCAAAAAAGACATACCATCATTCTGAGTAAGGTAGTGAAAACAAACTTGCTTAATTTATTTTCAAGTAAGTATAACTTACGACCTTTCACTTTTTCTTTGTATTTTATTCCATTTTAAACCGCTCTCTTCATAGCAAGTATCTCTTCAATACAATAATTTAGCATAGTCGTAAGACCTAATCCTACTGAGCTAAATGAAAACACAGCAATTTCTTTTGCTGAAATTAAAGAATTAAGAAAAAGCAGTGCAACCCTTCAGCCTCATCATAGTTGTTTTCCTCGGGAATCTACCAGAGATGGCCATTGAAATCAATAAGTGACAACAGCATGCAAAAAGTAATCCACTAATACCTCTTTGGAGTTTCCTCATCAAGATCTTAAAACACTTTAAAAGTTAAAATTTTATAACAGAACAGTTTCTTGCATTCATGAGAACACTGTCACACAGAGGTGAATCTGTTTCTGATGGTACTTATGGCGAAAACCCGCTAATTTCTTCAGGCTATTTTAAACGACCCCCCCAGCTTTCAGATGTAACCGAGGGCAGTCTACCTCAACCTCTCAGCACTGGAAACTCCCCTGTCTTCTGCCTTCTGAGCGGCACCCTCGCCTCAGCCCCCCTTCTGCACAAGGGCGGCCATCCCCCCGGCCCCGGGCCCTCCAGGCAGGGCCGCGCGTCACCCGCTGCGCAGGGCTGCGACCCTCGGCCTTCCCGCAGCGCCGAAAGGCTACGCGGCAGGCAAGGCCCCAAACCGGTAAAAAGCAAGTCCTAACAGCGTACGTCCCTTCTTCCCGCTTTTAGTTTCTCTTTGAACACGCGAGGTACAGCCCCACGCGTTACGTAACTCGACTGCCCTCCATGTTGGCTCGCCCCTCGCGCCGCAGAAGGACAGCATGCCTACCCCAGAAACTTCTGCGTTTACAGGCGGTTCAGACGTGCATTTTGATTTGCGCTGTATCTAAACGCAAGCACCTCGCTGGTGAGCACTGGCCCTGACACCTACTCTCACAAGCCTCACCGGCAACACGACAGCCAGCCTCAGCCCCTACGCGGCTTCTCTGTAAGGCCACGGTACTGAAGTCTGCAGCAGGTTTAAGAGCCTACCGACAAGTAAGGCACCTAGACAGGACAGAAGGCTTCTGTTTGGTGCGAGCTCTGCGTCCCCGCTTGCCAACGCAGAAAACGTCGCTGGGGTTTGTGAGCTGCATCTGTTGCAAAGGTAGGACGACAGGACGGCTGGGTCTGAGGCTCCCCAAAGGTCCCTCCAATGCCACCATTTGCCCAATGCCACCATTTGCCCACCGCCCCAACTGCTGGCACTGCCCCGCTCCTCCCCTGGGACCAGCTCCGGTACTCGGGGCTCCACAAGCCGCCGATCCCGCTCCCTCTCCTCCCGCAGCCCGCGCTGACCGATGGCATCCGACTCACCTGTCGGCTTATTCTTCCTTTTAAGGTAAAGTTTTTCCCACTGATGAAAGACCTATTTTTAAGGAACTCTAGCATTCAGAAGGAATCCGAATTGGTCATTTCATAGGCAATCTGCTGTTATTTCAATAAGCAGTTATTATCTTACTAAAATTAAACTGTGAAGCAAAATTCCATACTCCTTCACTCATCCCCAGCATCCAAAAGCTTTTCTGGATACCAAGTTCAGGATCTCTCATTTTTAAAGCTTTTTTAAGAGTCTCTTCTCAGATAAGACTGGTTTTCTTAAGTATTTTATATTGGCTTATATTCTAATCTCCTCCATGTTTTAAGAAAACCAAGATACAGAGTTCTTTTAAAAAAAAGAAGTCTAATTATATCGAGAAGTACATCAACCACATACTGGGATGACACAATGGATTTTGGAGCAATTCATATGTAACACAAAATTAACAGAAATTCAACAGGCAAAACAAACTGTCAAAGGACCCGGCAGCAAAAATAACCCACCAAAAAAAAAAAAAAAAAAAAAAAAAAAAAAGAGAGAAAAGACCAGCTAGATAATACACAAACTGAAATCAGGACACGAGACTACAAAGTCTGCCAGTAAGTTTTGTTTCTTTTTTTTTTTTTCCAGGTTAACATGCATGGACTGCATTCTTGCATAACAAATCCACATGTGTGCATGCAGCACGTGCACGTTTGCAGTACTGCTTTATTAAAAGCCTTTAGCTGATGGCTTTAGCAAGTCATTGCTTGAGAAAGGTAACAGAAAACTTTTAGAAAGAAACAAAAATAAGAAAGAGGAAAAAATACACGGGCACACAGTGATACATAACGTGCCTCTGCGGTGGATGTGTTGATTTAAAAATATATCGTTACCTATTTACATCGTCTGATCAAATGAAAAGCCACAGAAAAACTATACATTTTATTTACGATAGCACACTACAACTGTATTCATCCACACCTCATTTTTAAGTGAGGCTGAGAGATCAGACAATCCTTTCCTGACGATGCATCGACTGGACAGTCAACCTCCTTCAAAGCCATACCGCATGTCCCCGTCTCTTGAAAGTGTCAGTGAATGAATTATAAGTAGTTAAAAACTGCTTAGGAGAGCAGTATAGAAACAAGCTCCAACAGAGACTACTAAAGTCCAGTGGCACACCACATCCAGCCTACCTGACAAACACCCCGAGGGGGACTCCTGTTTTCACGGAGATGCTCCACCGCCAAGCAACTGCCATTTGCAGCGTTTGATGTGTTCCGGTGGCGCTTTCCCAGCAGAGCTGCCCTTCCACACGAAGTTGCACCGAAGCCGTACCAGACCCTATTACTGCATTACGACATAGGATCACACAGGCACACACAGCAGGCGAGCAGGTTCTCCAAGCCATGACAACAAAAATAAACTGCATCAGCTGCTCTTTTCTGTCACAGATACCAGACTCTCAGCTCAGGAGAGACCGGCACGCCACAGCGCCTGGCAACAAAAATCACAAAGAACCCCCGAACCTCACACTTGTGCTCTCAAGAGCAGCTTATGACGGCACGGGAAGGCATGGTTTAGAGACACATCACGCCGGGTCTGGAGAACTCACAGGTGCGCTGAAGCCAAGAGCAAGGCCAGGCGCCCACCCGCCCCAAGCAGCGGTGTCCCTTCTGAAGGCCCAGCTGGGACGGGGGAGAGCGAACGAACCCCTCTCCCGTCATACACAATTCACACCGTTGGAAAGGAGCCCTGTAACGGCTGGATGATTCTCACGCTAGACCAAAAACTAATTTTCTAAATATTTCACAAAACTTCCAACCACAGACATCCCGCCTTCGCGTCCCTCTCGTCTCACCAGAGCTACTGCCTACCAGTGAGCAAAGAGGTTATATCCGCCCTCAAACCCCTCTTCTCAATCAGTACTTCCAGGAGAAGCAAATATCCAGGGGCAGGAACACGCACACACAAAACCCCAACACACCACACCCCACGTTCCTAATACAAGACCGAAGTCCATCACGCAGCCAGAAGCCCACCAGAACAGGTCTTTCAGATAAGGACAGTTACAGAACTTTTCCCAGTTTTCCTGAGAGGCTGATAACCAAAGCGACAGATCTCAGATCCTCCAAAACAAAACAAAACATGAAAACCAAGCCACAAAGCTCTAAGGTCAATTCCATTATTTGCTTATTTGAATAAACTACAGACTTCACTGATAGTCAAATTATTCGCTCTCACCTGACAGTACAGCCAGTTTCCCAGGTAGTATGCTGAGGCAAACTACTCATTTACGACCTGATTTCTTTTCTAAAAGAAAACTATAATCCTGAGCCATACTTACTTACTTATAACTTGCTCTTATGCAAATGAAAGCAATGAGAAATATGAAATATCTGAATAAAGCAACAGAAGGGTAAATTGTGCTCTGCCACTCAGAAGTTTCATAATCTTGTGTGACTGTAATACATAAATATCATCATGCTCTCCAGCTGTTTTCTGACACAATAACTGTACAAACCCATTACAAACAGTATGAAGAATGTATTACTGTAAAACCTAATGTGGAACTCAGTTTCTTAACTAGATTACTGTAGCAGTGAACTGAGTTCAAGACAGACATCATCATTGTTTTGGAAATCCTTGCCCAACAGCAGTTTTGCCTTTGCGATCTCAAGATGGTCGAGATCTTTGATCAAAAAGTGGAAGTTGCGTATAATATTGCATCTTCACAAACAAAATATTAGCAGCTTGTTGGATATTAATTTTCAAATTGCATCAGAAATATGATTTTCTGGGAAGACTTAACATGGACCAAGAGCTCCATAGGTACAGATGGACTATGGAGTTTTAATTATAACCAATGGGTACGGACTATATTAAGAATGCAGTTGGCCGGTACAGAAATATACTTTACAGAAGATGTCAAGATGACTTCTGAAGAGCATTAATTTCCTCCAGAAATCCACACAATTGTAGTGATTATTGATTTAAGGAACCATTATTATAAAACTCGACATGATATCCTGGGTAAGTAACACCATGTCCTGGAACCTAAACTTCAGTCTCACGTAAGAGCAGCAAGAAAAACCGACGTCACTGACATTACAAAATGGAACCCCACGTGCTAGCCAGCATTACCTCTCCCCGAGCAAGAGCTTGTGAAGCTGCAGTTACACCTCGCTGCTACTGCCAAAACGCACCTCTGGGACACGTGAAGCGGACACGTGATGAACCCAGCGGCGCAGGCCACAAAAGTAGAAGGGATGTGCTTTTCTCTCAGTACTCAGTACTTGTATTTCAAGCAATAGAGTGCACAGCTCACGCACAGGAAGACACCGTTTCAGCTAGGAAAAGAACTCTGGCAGAAAGCTTCACGGTAGAGGTTAGCATAAGCCAAGTCAGGTAAGGACGTAGGAGGCATGTGCACAACATTACACCTTCTTTGTAGTGAAGATGAGGCAAGGAGAAAAACCTCCAGGAGAGACAGAGTAATTGCACCAAATTATTTTCCCAACCCAACATGCTACTTCTGGAAGCGCAATTACTCACCCCTCCAGTAACTACCATAATTCAAGATGCTGGACTTGTTACGCATGGGGGACAAGCTGCACCTTCTTGTACTCCTGCGGAAAGGCAGCAAGAGTCGCACGTCCACAGCCTTGTGGTTTCTTTTTAATTAAGTCTGCGATACTTAAGTGCCCCAACACACGGATGGAGTATGCTCTTGCACAGGTTACCCTCTGCTTAGATTCCTTTGCAGGTGACCAGCAATCCCATAGTCACAATTTCTCTCACGCTCATTTACAGACAAAGTAACTGTAATTTTTGCATTTCATTTTTTCCCTACAGATGCTTGGGACTGGTTGATGTGAAGTCAGTGCCAAAACAATGAGCTGAAATATTTTTTTTCTTTTTTTTTTGTGTGTGTGTGTCATCTATTCCAGCTGTATTGGTTCGCTTCTGTCCCACGGGGACGAGGCTATCCACTGACAATATCTGCCTAGTATTTCCAGAAACCAGCACTGAGAACAGGATTAACTCCTGGTCTGTGAGCGTCTTGGTTATTTAGACAAAGGCTGCATCATAAATGCATATCATACTATAGCGAATCAGTCAGAAAACCGCTGTCATGAGAACAACACGAATAATCTGTACATGCAACAATGCAAGACACTAATACTTCATAAATAAAATTAAAATTTGTGTATACTGCCAGATTCTGGGAGACAAAAAACTATAAAACCAAAGAGAGCTTAAGACAACAAGCTCCCTGGGTCTGCTGCACAGTGTACTGTACAGTTAAATATTCTTCCCAGAAATTACACACACTTGTTGCACCACACTTGTTTCTGTGTTTCTAAGAACAGTTAGAAGTTGATCATTTTATGAATGCATTTTAAAGTTCACTTCTATATGCCAGAGGCAACACGCTTTTAGTTACTTTAGTAACACAAAGCCAAGATAATTGCAACTACAGCTTTACAAAGCTTTTCCCATCACTTGTAACTTGGATTGAAAAGAGGATTTTATTGGTATGTTATTTATCTCAAGAATAATGACATTGGAACCGTTTGCAGAATGCAAATGTTAGCCTGTACCAGCACATCAGTGGTAGGATATCAGCTTAGGCAGTCTTCATCTACCCCCAAAAATGAATGTAGATATAATCGTGTCTTGCAGTGTTCCACAAGCAAGGGTTTTGTGAGGAGAAGAGTTACTACTGAGAAACATATGTTCATTTTCTCCCGGGCAGGTTTCTGAGTGCTGAGTACTTGCTCTCCTCTTGGAAAGCTTGTGCAGAAGACACCGATCATAACACCCAATGGTGCAGGAACGGATGTTTCTCAGGCCAGTGGTAAAGAGATTTAACAAAATGTCCTAAGAAAAAGGCTCCAAATCACATTTTGCACTAGAGTGCCAGCACTGGATCCTTCATTTGCTCCAAGCAGCAGCACTCTGAAGAGACCCAGAAGCCACAGGCTACTAAAAGAAAAAAACACCACCCCAAAACCACCCAAAAACCCCTATTAGCTTCTTTTTATGACCAGATTACAGTAGGTAAGAAGACAACGAGTTAAGTTTTCTTTCTTGATCAAACATTGTACATCAATAAAAAAGAAAACATAAAGGAGCTTGGCTGAAATTTTTGCAACCAGCGTATCTGAGGAGTCAAAGTAGTCAGTACAGCATCTGTTTGACTGAACTACACCTTACAAACGAGACAGTGAGGAGCTGTGAAGGTATCCTTACACGAGCCCAAACACACACTGGTAGGAGCACCGCCTTTCCCATCACGCTTCCAATTAACTGCAGAATTTTGATGGCTGGAACAACAGTATCTACCTTGGAAACTCAACTAGGTTAAGCATATCCACGGGTGAACAGTACCAACAGACAGAAATACTGAATCTAGTATGGAAGTAAGAGAAACAACATCTCTGATTTTGCCAAGTCTAACAAACGTAAACAGTCAAACGTTGGTACAAGCATTACATCCAAGACAGCAGTGCCAGGTTCTTCTTCTAGGATTTTCACTACTTGAAGTTAGGCAACGTTTAAGAAAAAAAAAACAAACAAAAACCTAATGAAAAAATAAAGGAATCCCCCAAAGGCCCACCTGGTAGGTGGTGGCTATAAAAGGGGACCTAGTAAGAGAGAAGAACTTGGTAACCTTTTAAAACATAGAAATAATTCCAGTTTGCAGCTACATATACACATAGAATAGTTACCACTTGCTCATTTTCAGAACGAGCAGTAATAGTCAAAGTAAGAAGGGACATTTGCACCTCCAAGACAATTTGCACCCACTGTGTAAAAGTCATCTTTAACACAGTAAATATATGATGGAGGAGTTATATAGTACATATATTTCCAATTTATGAGAAGATTCGTGAGTAAGCTGGTTCAACTGCAGTTTTGCTTTCACTGCCAGCAAAAGTATACAATGGGGTTAAACCATGACTTAAGATGGATGAGAAAAAAATGCAATGGGCAACAAAAAAAAAATAAAAAATCAACTTGTGTTTTATCACCTAGAGCTAGGTTTAAAGTAGAGATCATTGTGGGGGGAAATAAATTAGCAGAAATTAACAATTTGGGTTGGACTTACAAAAACCTGCTCAGCTATCAGCTAGCTGAACTGATCAGCTAAAACTGGAAAAAGTGGATTACATCCTACATGACCTATCATTTACCTAGCTACCTTTTCACAGCGCCTTATAGCATATCCTGCAGAACCCTCCCGATTCAACCCTTTCTGCCAAAGCAATTAGATTTTTTTGTCGCGCATTTCCAAGACTCAAAACCCAAGTACAGTATTACATTAAGCTGACAAATCACAACATAGACTATTGAAACCCCGAGCACTCCCTCCAAATAACAAGTCTGGTTTTTACATCAAAATAGAATTATTAAAAAAAGACATATTTCCATATGTACCATACATTACATACTGCTGAGTCAGACAACATTTAAAGTACAACATCCAACCATGCCAAGCCACTGGCCTTGGCCAAAAGCCAAGCTGAAACAATGCGGTAAAGACAAACGGACAACTGACCTTTACCGTTTCTAGCAAACGATCCCTCTTTCCCCCTTCCTTCTAGTAACACATCCGGGTCCAAGAAGAACCATCCCTGTTACAGAGCGATGGCAGAAAGGTAACTCCTCCTGGAAGCACGGCTTCAGACTGCAACCAACCAGCAAAACTTTTCCCCCTCTTCCAGATTCTCCTCCTCTTTCATGGCTTCTCTCAGCTTTTGCCCTTTCTTAAACTTCCTTAATGATCCTTATTCCCCACAAGCTTAAGTACTAGGAATGGTTTCAAATGTAATAAGAGAAGCCGTAACACTGCCAGTGGGGCCCAGTTTTTGTAAATTCTGGCTGTAGGCTAAGAGAAAAAGCACACAGAAACCCCTGCGTTGCTGTGCTGTTTCTCACCGTCCCTCACTCCGCCCACGATAAGCCACATCTCCAGAAAGTCAGAGGAATAAAGAAGTCGAGCGATGGATTTAATGTATATACCACGCAAGAGTCCTACGAGTGTGTGTTGCTAAAATCATTTCCTTGAAATTTAAGTTTTCACTGGCGCTTGTGTAATAAATCACAAATAATATCCCATCAGACGCAGACACCATCAAACCCTCTAATTCTTCGCCGAAGCATTTACCAAATGCTTGCAGCCTGTTTTGCTCCTCTTCCAGACGCTGTCTCACGTCTTCTGTTAAAGAAAATCTAAGGCAAATTGTCTCAGTTAGCCTACTTTTTTCCCTCCCTCTTATTCTATCCACCTTCTCTTTAGTTTGCTCCACGGCGATCGACGGGCAGCTTGCTCGCTCAGGTGGGAGACCTCTCCAAAGCAACCCCAGAACGAAGCTCTCCCACCGCCTGGAATTCCGCTGCCGCTCAAGAAGCTGTTGAGTATTAGCTGCCGAAACACCACGCTGCCGCTCCAAGGTTTTCTGCACATCAGCGCATGCACTGGCAGACTCTTCCACAACCCTGAGATACAGGCAGCCATTTATTGACTATTGCCAATTCACTCACATCAAACAAATTTCCCAAGTTCGTATTCTGTTTGTTAACTTCAGAATACCTCCTACCATTCGCAGGAAAATTGATTAGTTTTCTCAGCCCTGATTATCACTTGTGTCATTAAAGACAGCACGCTGTGCTATCCTCAGAAGCAAAATCACTCAAAAATTGCATGACATCAATTCAAGACTGAGCGTGTATAAAGAGACATTACCCACTTTCCATTAAAATGGTCAGATTAAACACGACCTGAACACCAGGACAGAACTGCAGCTTTTCTTCCCATAGGTTTAGTGTATAATTAATGTTACGAATAGTCACATAATTCTACCAACACCAATAGAAATATTTCCTATGGGAAATTGAAGTTTAGCAATTCTGAATTCTCAAAATCCCAGCCTTCACCTCACACAATCAGTACCTAAAAAAAAAAAAAAAGAGACCACAGGAATCTGGCAAGATAGTCCTTCCTTTGTTTCTGAAACAAATGCCAATTTTGTTAAGTCTTCTGTAAGATAAACAAACAAATCCACAATACATCACCTTAAACTAACCCAGTTTAGACCAAATATTTCTGGCAAGGCTCAGGAAGAAAGAGAATTTCTGCTTCAAACCCAGGGTTCCTTAGTGTCTCAAACATTTTAAAAAGAAGATGGAGTTGCCTCTATTTTATGGGGGGAGGAGCAAACCCAAACAATGCTGGTTTTAGAATTGGACTTGGTAGTTTTAGTGTGTAAAAATCCTTAGGAAGTAAGAACAGCTTCCATAAAGGCTAGAAATAATGAATTTTTAGGCCAAACTCAACTAGGGGCCACGCCAAAATTCTTTATACATTCCTTAAATTTGGGGGGGGGGGGGGAG
>VZTL01000008.1:0-14671 GCA_013400535.1 Scopus umbretta
GGATCTTCCTCTCCCTTTTCCAGATTGGCCCCTGCCTTCTGCTCACACAGATTTTGTATAAACTGTATTTGCATCTGTTTGGCTTTGTGGACATGTATCAGAATCCCTTTGCCGTGTTGAGTTACAGCAGCTCTCCACTTAGCCTGCACCCACGTTCTACCTCTTTGCTCTCCATAAGCTGGCCAAATAACAGAGGGTTTTGATTCATTTACACTCCCACAAATATTTAAAATTTTGCATTGAAACAAACCCCTGCAATTTCCAAACATTTTCAGCAAATCCAAGAATTCCCTCCACAAATACTGCTTCTCATACATAGAAATGTTATGACAACATCAAATAAGAATATATTTGATATTTCCCAGGTCAGGAAATTGAGTGATGGCCAATTTGGCTTCTCTCTTCCCTATACAATTTGCAGGCCAAGGAGACAGAGGAGAGCAAGGGCCTGGAGATGCTGTTTGCTCATTGTGAGATGTGTGTGTTTGCTGTTAGTTGATAGCTAATCAAGTTAGCTCTGTTTCTCTGCTTCTTCCCTGGGAACTACCCTGGGAGGTGCTGAGAAAGCTCATATGTTCCAGTGATCCAGACAGCCCTGCTAGCAAGAAATTATCTCCCAGCAAGTCTATTCAAGTCAAACAAAAATTACCATGCAAACTGGACATACTCCAGATTTGCAATGAGCAATGGATCAACAAACCATTAGACCCAGAGCATTGTACTTTGGGAGAGCAGCACCAAACCGCAGTGCTACAGAAGGGAAGGAAGCAGAGCTCTGTTGGTGCCATGAGTCAGTTCTGGTGGCAGAGGGTGCACTCAGCTGTCTTGCTGTGAGTTAGGAGCTGGCCCAGTAGCACAGCAACCCTTCCCAGTACGTCCCGCTGGCTTCCAAACAGGCACAGGGTGCACTGGTGTGTATTGTCTCAACGGCACCGATTGCAACATGGACATGCTTTTCTGCGAGTCACCTTCCACTACTACTGTGATATGAAGGCTGTGAGGGTGACACAGCCATCTTCCCCTTTCCTTTTCACCCGCAAGTATGCTTTATTTATAGCATCTCCCACAAATATGTTTATTCTTGTGTTAGCAATCACTCCTATCTTATTGAATCTTGAAGAAATGTTAACCATTGCTTCTACCACTGGGTTGTGGAGGGGTGACAGTTTTAATACAGGCTTTTAAAAACTATTCTTCCCCTTGAAAAGCACCACATACCTCTCTGCACCTGCCCTGGGCTCTTGCACAGAAACCAGAGCTAGGTCAGCTGACAGAAAGTGTGAGAAATCTCAGTGCTCAGCGAAGCTGTGAGCACAAACCCCACACAAACAGGAACCAAATGCTGTGTGTAACCATTGTGATGCCAGAGAAGGAGAGTGGCAGATAAACTGTTGTGTGCCTCCCTTCAACAATTCATCCAGGATTATATCGCCTTCCAAATCTGACCCAAAGAAAGCACATTGCTGATGGCAGGATATTAGTTCTGTGGATATGCACATTATGAGTTGACCATGTGTGGTGTGAAACCACCTGCCATTTCTTGCTCTGGGAGTGAAATAATTAAAAAAAGGAGTAGAGGGAGAGGAAAAGTGTATTTCCTACAAAGGTAGCCTTGCCTCTCTACACACACCAGATGCATACATGCTGCAAGGAGTCTACAACAGACAACTCACTAAGCCTCATAACAGGAGTTTAAAGACCACAAACCACAGCTTTCCCCATTTTTGGACTTGAGGAGGCAGGGAGGGGGGTGGGTTTCACTGCTCACTTCCTTCCAAATAGCCTCAGATCCTGATGTCACTTGGAGAGCAAACAGCAATAACTATGTGAATGAAGAAACATGCTAAGGGATAAGGAGGGACATCGTTGTCACTGAGAGTATCAGCTAACAAGGCCACTGCAGCCTCTTCCCTGTCCCCTGCCTATCTCATCCTTTCTCTCTATGCTTCAGGTTGCATTGACACTGAGGCGTATATCTAACAACAGAGGTTTTTGAGAATAAACCCAATAGCTCTTTCTGCATTATTTGGCTTTAAAGAGCAGGCGGCGGCAGCAGCAGCCTGCCCCGAAAGCGCTGCTCCATGCTCTGCCCCTGCAGCATCCCCGCAGACAGTGGGCAGCACCCTGGGCACAAGAGCCCCCCTGCCCTGAACAGTGGCAGCCTGTACCTGTTCCCTGCTGCTGTTTCTGATATGGGTCCTGCTTCAGTTTTTTCTCCTGTTGCTGCAGGTGCTCTGAACAAACCTGGACACTTGCTCCCGTCACCGGGACTGCCCTGTATCTCTTCCAGCTGGCTTATTTTTTCCTTGTGGGTCCCTGCCAAGAGTGTTTTTGAGCGGTGCCCTAATAAGCTGCTAAACAGCAGGCACCCACTTTCTTGGGGCTACTGTGGAAAGGCATTTCCCAGGCGTGTGGGCAGCATGACTCAGGCAGGGGGTCCCCAGGCACCTCACCCTGCTCCAGGCACAGAGCTGCTTATGGCCAAGGTCTCCGTCACCAGCAATCTCCTCAGGGTAATGATCCAGCCTTGGCTGCTCTCTCCATCACTGTCACTGCTCCTATTTAATTTAGCCCTACCTGAAGGGCTAAAGGATGGTGTTTACGTACTTACTTCCTTGTTCCCAAACACATGTCATCTGAGGGATGGCATCTAGCTGTGCTTGGCTGGCCCCACAGAAGCAAGAAATGGTCGCTGTTCAGCTCCCAAGGCATCACAAAGGTGGTGAGTCTGCTTTGTCCTTTTAATTCGTCTATGGCAGCGAGAGCTTATGCATTGCCATTCTCCTAAGTTTTGCAGTGTGGGCCCCTTTGAAAGAGCTACAGACATCCTCCAGAACTTTATCACCCATGTTTCTGCCTCACAAGCCAGGTCTTCCCACAGGGTCAGAAAAATGTAATGGACAAATTGAGGGACAGACTGGAAGCCTCTGCCACCATGTCCTGCCTTTCTGAGAGTTGTTTCCTTGTCACCACAAAACAAGCAGTGAGCTTTCCCAGCTTGAATCAGTCACCAACCACCTCAGGAAAGTCATCAAAGACTCTACTGGAGACCCGCAAACCTGCATCTGCATGGCACGGTCTGCACCTCCAAGAGTGCTGATCCTACAGCCCCAAGTCTTCCTGCTTCCCATGTCGGCTGCCACTGCTGCAAAACCAGCTTTGTGCAAGCTGGGAGAGTTGGGGGCTGTGCTGGCTCATTTGGGAGCTGGCTGCTGAGAAAACATGGTGACCAGAGTAATTTTTTCCATTGTCAACCTATATAGAGAATATTTAAAATACAAAGAAAGAAAACCCCAAACCACAAGCCAGACTAAAAGGAAACAACATGGCCAACAGAGTGGGTTGGGTTTTTTTTTAGAAGTTGAAATATGCATAAATTTAAGAAGGCTGTGCTCTAATAAATACATATTTTTTCAGTCTAAACTGGCTGCATTAGCTGACAAGTCCTTGTATGTGACATGTCATATTTTCCTGCTTTTCCTTTATGCTGGACAGTGCTACTTCCAAATGCTGGTGCCATGTGTCAGCCATGTGATGAAAAATTATATAATTATTTTGTTTTTAGTAGGTTTACACTTCTTGTACAAACTTGGTAGCTCCCAGTTCCTTTCATGTTTAGGGAAAACTATTTTGTTTAAACTTCAGCATTATGAAAAAATCTAAGTTACGCAGTAGAGGAGGTGGTCTCCTAACTGCATTTAGAAAAAGAAGGTGATTCTGTAATGTGTAAGCCAAAGTCTTATCCTTTCTGAATCACCTTTACCAGTCATGTGGCTATAGCTTCCAGATATTCACATGAAAAGCCATAAATATCTGGAGGAGAATGTGGATGCAGGACCTGAGACCAGAGGAGCAGTTTTTCCCATGGGATCCCCTGCTAGATCTCACCTATATGAGAGCAGAAAGCAGTCCATCTCCAGCCATGCTCACACCCCTCTGGCCCAGCTGGCTCCATTTACCTTCCCCAGGAAGGTTGGCTCGCATGGCTGCTTACAGGGGTGGCAGCAGACCCCAAGGGCAGCAGATAGCTGTAGCCTTACCCCTTTTGTATTTCTCCGTGTTTTGGGGCTGGCTCGGCTGCCAGCATATGGTTGAGATCTCCTGGAGCCCTGCACCGCTTTGCAGCGGTACAGCCCCAAGCCCTGGCCCTTGGTGTTTGCCTCCCAGGCCCTCCAAAACTCAGGCTTCAGTCCCTGCTCCTGTGCAGCGCTGCCTCTCAGTGCAAGCAAAAAAGGCCTGGGAGATTTTTCCCAAGTACTGAGCTTGCATGGCCATGTCTTCTCACTTGCTGCCCCTTGGAGACACCACCCCAAAGCAGCTTCTCCAGAGAACAGTAGCTCTGCCCATCATGGATATACTCAGCTTCACTCGCAAGCGAGGTGGGGTGACCAGGGGATCACTGGGGGCTGGTTTGACAGGAAAGCAAGAGGGAAGCAGTCCTATTGCGGGCTGGGCTGGCCACCTCCCCTGCTCATCAGCTGAGCCACTCTTCCCACACCTGAGGAGGACCTGCCCAGGGCTCTGCCCACGCACTGCTTCCCTACGTTTGGCTGTTGCCTCTCTGAAGAGTGGAGCCCTCCTCTGGGATGCAGTGCATGGCTGTACCAGCCCCAGCAATGCCTGACAGCCTTGTTGAGGAGCCAGCAGTGCTGGGAGCTCTGAGGGGGGCTAATTACACTTTTATTTATTTAGACAAATGTAAAGCAGGCTTGCAGCTGGTGACTGGCTTTTTCTCTCTGCAGGGCAGAGCAAGCTGCTGCCTAATGCACAGGCAGTGTCTCTTGCCTCTGAAGGCCCGAAGGGATAAATATATTTCCTTGACCTAACTCTTCCTCCAAGAATATTGTGACAAATAGACTGTGATTTGGCCATGACTTACCATGGGACATTTGTGCACAGGACCTGGATGCATCTACCAATAAATAGAGCTCACTCATCACCAGTTTGACCTTAGGATTTTGCTTACTGATTCCCCCATGATTAGAAATTTTGACCTATTACTGGTAGAAAACACTGTGTAGGAAGGCAGTGGTGTTTTAAGAAATTGTTTGTCTAATCAGATCCAAATGACATCATAGTAATAGCAGCAGCAATCCTGGACATGGGTTCAGACCTCAAATGCTAAAGCCCTTTGAGACTCATGGTTCAGTGGTCAGCACAGAGAATAGATGTTTGTGCCCAGAGGAATGGAAAAGGACGAGGCTGTGACTGATCATACCAACATGGAAGTCCCTGGGAAGCAGATTTGGCCTGGTCTGCTCCCCACCTGCACCTTTCTGGCCTAAGCACTGATGCTGTCAGCACAGTTGAAGTTCAAAATACCTCTGTGCTTCCTTCCACCAAGAGGCCACATGTGCTACAGGCTGCCAAACAACAAATAACCGTACAAACCTTTAAAGCATCCCATGCAAGAAAGAGTGGAGGAGAGGAAGGGTGGCAGAGTCTATTGATGTAACAGAGACTTCCCAGGCACCTCTGTCTCCAGCAATGATGTCTTGGAGTAGGTGAGAATCCAAAAGGAGCAGAGAAAGAAAACAGGTGAAACAGTAGGCACATGGACCCTTGAATATGAAGACGGTAAAAGCACAGTGCACCTGATGATGTCCCATTCATCTTGCTTGCTCAGTCTGTGTCTATAACACGTTAGGGCAGCTTTACTGGGTGAGTATTTTTATTCTTCTATATTGTTAAGGACAGGCTGTGAATCATTTGATCCAGATGTCCTATAGGTTTCTGAAAGATGCCTGATAATCATAGCAGCAAAAAGGCAACTATTTACACTAGGACACTCTCAAACAAATCATAGTATTGACATGCTGTTTTCCAAGGAAGCCCTCGGGAGCGGATGTGGGAGGAACCATAGATAGATACTTACCATGAAAATTCAAGGACCTGGTATGCATTTTGTGCATGGTGAGATCATGTCCTAGTGCAGTGGTCTTACTACACTGTGACACAACATGTCTTAACTAGCCTGGTTAGTGGTGAGTTTCAAGATGTCACCCATCTGTTACCAAAACAGGGTGTTTTTTCTACATTACAGCTTGACATCATTTTGATACTGGGGAAAACAGGGTACTCGGTGGCTCTTAGTGGGATTTTGAATCAGATAGCTCTATCCATCCTTCTCCTCCTTACCTCTTTTGCTTCTGGATCCTCAGATCTAGGTAAGTTTTTCTTTGACAAGTCTCTTTGGTGTCAGGCAAGTAAATCATCAGTTTCCTCTTGTTTTGCCACAGACTGACAGCACTGCTTATGTGTCAGCTGGGGAGGTGGAGATGTATGGAACAACAGTAGATTCCTTCCCAGCAAGTATATGAAGCCATGAACTCAAATTTGAGAGTTTCTCCCATATGAAAAACTCCCTCAGAAAGGGAAATGTTGACAAATACACATGTTCCTAACCTGGCAAGTAATTCTGACCTTGGGATGTGATCTGAGAGAGAATGAATGAATGACTGTATGTCAGAGCAGGATGTGTGATGTACCAGGTTTACAGAGCATGAATTGTGGCTGCAGGATTTCCGTGGGCTAAATTTCCCAGGTGAGGCTATGAATATGAATGAGTCAGTCCCTGAAGTCTTAATGGAAAAAGGTGAAGGTGACCTTGCTGGCAGGAAGGACAAAGTGACTGACTGCCATTCTGGAGTTTGCTCTACTGGTACTCCTAGTTCATTTTGAAGCAGACTACTGGAAAGCTGGCAAGAACATTCTCACATGGCATTTCCAAGAGTAATCTTTAGACTCAGAAAAAGTTAAATAAAGATGATAAGATCTACTGTCTGCACTATAGAGGATCAAAGTCTAACCATGTTCCAACAAGCTTCTCTAATTTTCATATTTCTGTAGTATCAGAGATGCTTTTCTAAACCAAACTTCTGAATTGTGCACAGTACAACCCATCATCTGATGGGCAAAAAGGGAGGAAGTAAATGCATATTACATTCAGTTCTGTCTGTAATTAACATGACATTTTATGGTGAGTGAAACTAACTTTCTGCAAAGATATTAGATGTGGAAAACATAGCTGACAAATGTAGTAGGAAAATAAAGTTGGTGCATTAGAGGCAGGCTGGAGAGATTTTGATGAACTGATGTCCTTATCCAGTACGGCAACAGCTAGGACATGTAACTACACAAACCACCACCCTGTTCTTGTGGGCAGATGCTTCCTTCTAAGATGATTTAGAGAAACAATTTACCACTGTCTCAAGACAATATTTTGCAACCCAACAGAAATGGTACACAGAATCATAGAATAGTTTGGGTTGGAAGGGACCTTTAAAGGTCATCTAGTCCATGCCATAGATTTGCAGCTAACATATACTACCTAGAGCTAGGTGCATGTATTTTTTTTCTTTACTGCCTGTTTTAGAAACAGCTTACAAATATAATCATCACTAAATAAATAACTTTCCCTCTACATCAGTGCAGCCTGCTCCTGCTCTAATGCATCGGATACTACAGTGGTGAATGTACCAAAGTGGTGGATCTGAGTGTCCCACATATGATTCCTTCCACTATAGCAAGTGACAGTGACAAGTTGCTTAAGATCCATCAGCCACATTATATTTAGGATTTTTTTTTTATTAAGATTTGTCATGGAAGAACAAATTGTGTTATTCACAAGAATAATCTCTCTCACAAGGAAGCACATTGAACAATGGAGATATGAGTGCTATAATTATATAAACGGCAAACAACCAAATCACACCACATCATTAGCTAAAACAATTAGGTCTAAATGACAAAGAGTTAGGTACAGGTGCATATACCTCAGCATCTACTAAGCATAACTGTTCCAAAATTGTCTGAGGTATTGCTTCCTGCCTCACACACCTTGCACCAAAAAGGTTGTTATATTGACCCCCAGAACTATTCCTAAATTAACCTCTACAAGGACTGTCCAGGATAAAGACTAACACAGGATAATCACACATTTTCCCATCTTCTTATTTGGATTGTTCTGCCTGCTGGGAACTTGGAGTGGACACAGCAGTGCTGTTATGTGGACCCACTTATATAATTTCAATTAAATTATAATTTCAAATTAGAGTAGGTGTATCAATGCATGCTATCTCTACACCTTGGGTCTATATTTTAGAGTTATCCCCAATTCTTGCATGGTCTTTTTAGGAACTTTCTATTCCTAACAGCCTCAAACATGTGCCTCTCAGGGATTGGAATATCCATTGTCTTCGCATATATGTTTGTTTCCCAAGGAGACTGATAAATTTTAAGAAGTAAGAAACAGAAGCTCCAGTCCATTTAGAGATACTAAATTTGATGCTATCCATCTGTTAGCTAGGAAGAAGCAGGTTTCATGGGCTATTTACAGCCCATGAGGAGGTAAGATTTGCTGAGATCTACCCACCTGGGACAGGGATTATTTTTACCTGAAAATCACATAATCACAGAGTGGTAGGGGTTGGAAGGGACCTCTGGAGATCATCTAGTCCAACCCCCCTGCTAATGCAGGTTCACCAAAAGCAGGCTGCACAGGACATTGTCCAGGTGGGTTTTGAGTATCGCCAGAGAAGGAGGCTCCACAACCCTGCTGGGCAGCCTGTTCCAGTGCTCTGTCACCCTCAAAGTAAAGAAGTTCTTCCTCATGTTCAGCTGGAACTTCTTATGTTCCAGTTTGTGCCTGTTGACCCTTGTCCTGTCAATGGGCACCACTGAGAATAGTTTGGCCCCATCCTCTTGACACCCACCCTTAAGATATTTATAAGCATTTATAAGATCCCCTCTCAGTCTTTTCTTCTTCAGGCTAAACAAGTACAGCTCCCTCAGCCTTTCCTCATAGGAGAGATGCTCCAGTCCCCTAATCATCTTGGTAGCCCTCCTCTGGACTCTCTCTAGTAATTGCTCATCTTTCTTGAACATGGGGAGCCCAGAACTGGATGCAGTACTCCAGATGGGTCTTCACTAGGGCAGACTAGAGGGGGAGGATAACCTCCCTCGACCTGCTGGCCACACTCCTCTTAATGCACCTCAGGATATCATTGGCCTTCTTGGCAACAAGGCCTCACTGCTGGCTCATGGTCAACTTGTCGTCCACCAGGACTCCTAGGTCACTCTCCACAGAGCTGCTTTCTAGCAGGTCAACCCCCAGCCTGTACTGGTGCATGGGATTATGCCTCTCCAGGCGCAGCACCCTATGTTTGCCCTTGTTGAACTTCACCATGTTCCTCTCTGCTCAACTCTAGCCTGTCCAGGTCTCGCTGAATGGCAGCACAGCCTTCCGGTGCATCAGCCACTACTCCCAGTTTTGTGTCATCAGCAAAGTTGTTGAGGGTACACTCTGTCCCAGGTCATTGATGAATAAGTTGAACAAGACTGGACCAAGCACTGACCCTTGGGGAACCCCACTAAATACAGGCCTCCAACTAGACTCTGCACCACCGATCACAATTCTTTGAGCTCTGCCGTTCAGCCAGTTCTCAGTCCACTTCACTGTCCACTCATCTAGCCCACACTTCCTGAGCTTCCCTGTGAGGATATTATGGGAGACAGTGTCGAAAGCCTTGCTGATGTCAAGGTAGACAACATCCACTGCTCTCCCCTCATCTATCCAGCCGGTCATGCCAACATACAAGGCTATCAGATTGGTCAAGCACGATTTCCCCTTGGTNAAGCACGATTGCCCCTTGGTGAATCCATGTTGACTACTCCTGATAACTTTCTTTTCCTCCACATGCTTAGGGATGACATCCAGAATGAGCTGTTCCATCGCCTTCCCAGGGATCGAGGTGAGACTCACCAGTATCTAGTTCCCTAGGTCTTCCTTCTCGACCGTTTTGAAGATTGGAGTGACATTAGCTATCCTCCAGTCCTCAGGGACCTCTCCTGTTCTCCAGGACCTTTCAAAGATGATGGAGAGTGGCTCAGCAATGACATCTGCCAGCTCCCTCAGCACTCGTGGATGCATTCTGTCAGGGCCCATGGATTTGTGGGTGTCCAGTTAGCTTAAATGATCTTTAATGGCAGAACTGTGTCAGGCAGAGTACTATTAGCAGAGCAGAAGGTCTAAGCAGTTCAGTTATCAGGACCAGGGGTTGCAGGAAGTCCCAAGGGTAGGAATATACTCAGCAGAAAGTGTTCTGGAAAATGTTTAGGAGATATTTCATTCTGCACAACCGGCACTTTAGGCAAGGGCAAGTAAGTGGAAAAAAATTGGTGCAGGAACAGGAGTTATCTTTGGGAAGCTATTGGAAGAAAAGTCTTTACTCTGAAGCTTTTTGAGTTGGAGTTACTAGCTACATAACTGAGGAGCAGAAGTGCCTTGCAGTGAGACCAGTCATAGGAGTCTGTCTCTAAATATAGTAAATATTTCATTAGGCTTTGCATTGCAGTAAAGTCAATGTGATTTTTTTACTTAGTCCTTGCCTATTGCTAAGAGTGATTTGGGGGATGGACAAACTTCCCTTTTTCCTTTCTGCTGGGAGCAATAGGCTGAAACGGGGCTAATGCTCCACTGCCAGTGCTCAGTGCTCTGATGCAAGACCAGAGATCCCCAGGAGCCTGTAGGCTGCTCTCCTGCTAAGCAGCGAGACCGCATTTGGAGGCATAAATCCCATAGCAAGGTCCTCATAAAGCATCTCTGGATTGTAAAGTAACCAGTTTCCAATACAGAGGATGATCAAATATTTTTGCATTTATGGTCTGCCTCATAGGACCCCAGGGTACTATCTGGGCTGGCTGCCCTGTAGAATCTCTCTGGGGTTTGAATGCATGCTTTATTCCTATGTGCAAAGATAACAGCTGTTTTTACCCAGGCTTTCTCCTCTCCATGTAAAACTATCCATGTAAAATTATCTTTCTTCCTGAAGAATTGCAACGAGGAAGAAAATGGCAAATTTAGTCTCCTTTCTTTTTTTTTAACCCCGATATAAAAACAGCTTCCACCAGCACCTGCCACACAGTCATGTTTCTCCTTAATGTGCATCCTCTGAGCTGTGTTGGTTCTTTTGGGAGGGAGAGAAGAGAATACAGAAATTATATCAATGTGGCCAGCAAATGGGAGAATACTCAAGTTTGTCTTTGGCTCTCAGATTTTTCTCTGCTCTTCACACCAGAGAATGCTGCCCTTCAGATCACATGCTGAGGTCTGTGGGATGCGAATGCTGTTCAGAGACAGGGATGGGCCAGAAGACAGGCACAGAGAAGGGCAGCAGGAGGAAAGCCAGCCCAGCAGTGGCCTCCAGAAAGCGTAGATTTATTTGCTGCATATGCACAACACCAGTGGGGATTATGACTTCCTTTGCAGTTCTTAAAACTACTCACCTCCCGCCTTGAAGAAAACACTTCAAAGCATGCGAGTAGTTCCTGCCTTCCCTCACAAGACCACACAGAAATGGCTGTTCTGGTTTGATGAGGCAGCCTGCGTCCCTCCCTGCACTGCAAGCAGATCCATTATGGGTTGAACTGCTGGCCACCAAATTGTTCTGATGTGGGCTAACACGCAGGTCTCTGATGCAGTAATGTATTGCTGTTATTTATTCTGGGCTGATTGTGAAGGAACCACTTTTACATAAAAAAGTTTTGTACTTTGGTCTCTCAACTGCTGCTCTTTAACAGAAAGCCAGGCAATACATTGAAGTAAGCAGAGCTCAATCACGCTTTAACTTTGTATAAAGCAAGAAATCTACAAGGGCCAGGGCTGGCAGCAAACCCAAGGTTTCCCAATATGTGAGTCTGCTTTGCCATCTCCTGCCATCTGGAAGACTTTTTAGCTTTTCGCCTGGTTACAGATATCCCACAGATTTGGGTTCTGGCTCCAAGCAAACTGTTCCCCTCTCCCAGCTCCTGTTGTGGGTGAAGGTTTCCTCAGCAGCAGCCGGCACAAGAGCCTGATTTATATTCCAGCGTTAACTCCAGCAGTCACAGTGCTGTGTGAGAAGGCACACAGAGCCTAGAGCAGCTCACATCTCTTAAATCAGCTTGCCTCCTGGCTTTACTCCTTCCTTTCCTGGTCTCTGTGCTTTGCTTTCTCTCTTTTCGTATTCCTGTCCCCAGTCCAAGACAGTCTTTCTTGTCAATCTGTATGTTTTTGTTTTAATTCAATATTGGGCATGCTCTGTTTGTCACTAGTGAAGTCTTTGCAGGATGGGTTACTTCATTTAGAGGAGTCTCCTGGGAGACAAAGATGAGATTTATTTCTTGCGATATCCAAACTAGTACAACTTGTACTTTAATCATGAGAAAGCAAACTGGTACTGATGGATTTGATACTGATACATAGCAGCTGAAGGCTGTCAACTCTGGGCGGGCTCCCAGCCCAGGTGGAGAAAGCAGTCCCCTCAGGTATCAGCCCTCTCTTGCCTTTCTTGGCACAAGCTCAGGGTGCAGTTGTGAGCTGTATTTGTTCATACAGACTGTGAACCAACAGGGGAATCACCAAGCAAAAGAACATGAATATCTAGAGAGAGTTGGTGCTCATCGCATTAAAATACTGTATTTGAGGAAGATGAGTTTGGGGTTTTTTTGTATCTGAATACCAAACCTATTTAAAGATTAATTCTAACTTTTTAACCAATCCCCTTGATATTGGACAGAAAGCCACAAACAGCTTCCTGAAGAGTGGTTGCCTTTCCCTGCTTCTCCAGCCTCCGTAATGACCTCAGCAGACCACCAGGGCATCCCCAGCAGGGATGTGGGAAGCAGCCCCCAGGGTGCTGCCCACTGGGGACTTTCAGCTGGAGGCTGCTGAAGACTAATATGATTCCTACCCAGATTCACACCTTTGGATTTCTTTTTTCTCCCTTCCTGCTTCTTGGTGACACAAGAAAGAGGCCAATGATATAAACAATGAATGAGAAAAAACAGGCCTTCCCAAAACATTCCAAATAATTATTTAGGAATGTGCTAGAAGGGGATGGGGACTGTCAAAATTAGTGAAGGAAATAAATATTTTTCCTCTGGGAAGGCCCGGCCTGGGCAAGGATGGCATATAGGATGTCTGCAAAGGGTCCTGCTCTAGCCCTGTGCTAAGCCAAGGTCAGCATGGGCTGGCACCTGGCACCTATCAGCCTGACCTGCAATTCCCACCTCTCTGGTGGTCATCCCCCTTCTCTGGTACATATGAGGGACTTTTTTAAGCTCTCCAAGCACTTGAGTTACAGTTTTGTAGCTCTGTTTGGCCTCCTCAGTGGGCTGTTTGGAGAAAACCTTGTTTTATAAATGCCCCATAGATTGCAGGTGCCTGCAGAGCATGGTTCACTGCCTGGTAACCTCACAGCTTTGGCTATTTCTACAGCAATGCCCACAAGCACACTGACAATGTTTCAAGCAATGTGCAGGCAAACTAGACCAGCGGGTGCTGAAACCACCATACTGCCTGATGACACTGTGTGATGTTGCCACAGCAGGAAATTATATACCCTGTCACTTATTCAGATTTTTTAAAAGGATTAAATTTTTGTATGGATGGGATTTGCATGTGAAATGATACTCATTAGGAAATAATTATGAGATAAGACCATCATTGTCCTTCAAGGCAAGGCTGCTTTCCATCTGCATCAGGAAGTAATCAATGCCTTCCCACTCTTGGAAACACACTTTGATGGTAAGGTCATGCTTTTTTCACTGGTCATTGAGTCAGGGATGGGTTCTCCTCATTCAGCGGGACCTATCCTTAAATAGAAGTAAGACTTATATGTGAGGGACCAGTGCTTTCCTCTCGTTTGGAAGTGAGTTAAATACAGGCAGTGTTCTGTGGTCTCCAGGGTCCAGTGCCTGCAGCTGTGCAGCTCTGCAGGATCAGACAGGACCAGGCTGCTGCAACCCAGCAAGTGATGTGTCCCTTTCCAGCAGCTTTCCTCTCTCCAGGAGCATCTCAGCTCCGCTTGGGTGCCCTGGGCGGCTCAATGTTCCTCGCCAGAGTAAGCTCTCACTACTCACTTCTGTCCATGTACTTCTCTAATGGGGTTGTGTGTCAGCAGTGCCTTTACATGGGGACAGGGATGCAGAATGGGGTTGTGTGTCAGCAGTGCCTTTACATGGGGACAGGGATGCAGAGAACCCATGCAGTGCTCCCAGACATAGAGTGAGACGACCATTCTGGAGACAGGAATAAGCCCCAGATCCTGGCTGTTCCAGTAATGCCCAGCCTGCTGGAGGCTGGCATCCCTCCAGGGAAATTGTTTTACTCTATCCCATCATGAGAGCCTTTTGGGAAAGGTTGGACAACATGTTCTTTCATTACAGACCACCCAAACCCCCTCATTTTTTCCCAGCAAGTAGAATAAAAAAGAAAGGGAGAGAAAAGCATGCCTCTATCTGTGAGTACATTTAGAAGCAGCAAAGAGCTTCTCTGTGAGAAATGGACATCGAAACATTATGAAACCTACTGCAAAGAGCACTTAGTAATGCTACCTTGTTTGCACACTGAGTTCCTGCAGGGTTTTTAGGACAGGGCTCTAAAGATAACAAGCAAACCTCATAGTGTCTCAGCCTAAGTGTAACAACAGCTTTAATAGACTGTTCTGATCTAGCTTGTTTCCTGCAAACCCAGAAGATTTGGAGATTTTTCTGAAAAGAATTCCTTGGAAGCAAATTAGTATTTGCCTGATTTTCAAATAAGACACAGACCAACAACATATATATATACTTAACGTACATCTATAGAGGAATGACAGGACAAGCAGTATGGCTTTAAACTAAAAGAGGG
>VZTL01000010.1:0-16602 GCA_013400535.1 Scopus umbretta
TACCAGGGCCTGTAGTGACAGAAAAAGAGGAAACACTTTTAAACTAAAAGGCAGCAGATTTAGATTGGATATAAGGCAGAATTTTTTTATGATGAGGGTGGTGAGACACTGGAAAATGTTGCCCAGAGAAATTGTGGATGCCCCGGGTTGGATGGGGCTTTGGGCAACCTGATCTAGTGGAAGATATCTCTGCACATGGCAGGGGCACTGGACTAGATGATCTCCCAGCCCAAACCATTCTATAATTCTATGATTAGACATATGACTCAATTGTATTGACACATGACCAGGGATGTTTCATTAATTGTCAGGTTTCTTAAAATGCCTATGATAGAAAGTAATGTATAAATGAAAATTATATTTTACTTATTCAGCAGAACCAGTAAAGTACTGGTGCTTAGTAATTTCAAATGTGCAACTCTAAATTACAGGAACATTCATTAAGATAACATATTTTTTTTCTCAAGCATATTTCTTAGTAACTAATTATGAAAAGGTATATTTACATTTTTTGCAACAACTGGCAAAGCCTGTAAGAGTTAGCAGAGAATACTGGACTCATCATAGACTGAATACTTATTTTTCACTAATCTGCTTGTGTTTAAGAGCTTTTTATCTCCACTGTCACTTTCTATCAGTTACAGTTTACATAATTCATTGCAAAAATTCAGTACAAAAGGTATTGAAAATAGAACTAATGATATCAAGTTAAAGCAGAAAATTCCCAGACATCAAAATATGAAAAATAATTTCTGATCAGGCTGAAGTGGGAAATGCATTATAAAACAGAAGAGTTTATCTGAACCTAAAAGCAAACAGTTTTAGTATGAATAATGTATGACTTTACAATAAAAATCCTGTGATAAAATGAAACAGAGTTACAAGCGGATGGCACTTGGTTAATTCTTCTCCTTTATGTCATTTCCTTACCATTTAACATGACTAAAACAGATAATATATGATGTGACAAGTTAATTCTTCTATGACACTACAGTACAGGAACGTTATGTAATCTTATTCAGCACTTCGGTTATTAAAATGCACTTTTAATTTCATGCTCTATATGTTGGGCCTTTACACATCATTTGAATTAGTACCTTCTGTCTTACAGATTGCCTTTTCTTAATATTTCATTATACAATTTATACATGCTAGCTAGTTTATCGCTGCTCTTCTACTGCCAGATAATTTGCTAACCTATGCAATCCACACTTCACATAGGACACTACTGATGGATATATATGAAATAACTTCATATATTGAATATGGCAGCACATGGAAGAGTGGAATAGTTAGGATTGCAACCAAAACTACACAATTTTTCATCTGTTTTCCCCATGCTTCCTTTCTCTGCCCCATAGGCTGTTAGGTATACTTACATATACTCACTGTAATACACTTTCCAGCTTTATGTATAGCCCTCTACCATGACTTCATAAAAAAAATTCTGCCTGTTATATGCTCTACGGCATTAAAAGCCAAAGTGTTAAGGCTAATATATGTCAGATGTTACTCATACTTTGTTAAGCAACAGAGTTAAATTTAATTTCTCAGGAAGTTATACCAAAACCTTTAGTTCTGGTCCTTGTTCTGGAAAAGAGCTACATACTAGTAGCACCTTAGCTCTTGTGAGTTTTCCTCTGCACATCAGTGCAACTCCAAAAGAGGATTTAACATTTCTGGCAAACTAAAACATTTTTAAATTTCAGAGTTTTTCCTAGGTTAAAAATCCCTCCCCTTGCTCGATTTGCCACCCCTTGGGAAAAACATATGCAGTATCAGGAAGCAGCCGGTTCGTTTATTGTGGAATCTTATTCTTTTCACATTATTCTTATTTTAACTCGGACAAATAAAACATAGTTTTCTTCTTCCATGATTAGAAAATAAGATCCTTGAGTCTCAGTGATGAGGTTTATACTACTGCGTGAACCACTAGGATTTCTGCATTGTGCTACCGTAGTTACACTGGCCATCTCTTCTGTTTAACTTTCATAGTGATGCTTCACTGCACAGTGAAGTTGATACTACAAATTTTAAACAGACACTTGGCTGTGTATGCTGTGCTCACTGAACACCATTTTGGGAGAGATGATTCTGGAACCTGCCTGACAGCAGTCTATTTTCAGACACCTCAAGATATATCTTTTGAAAACCCCTTTTTTTATAAGGAATGGTTAATCTACACAGATTTTAGTCTCCTGGTATGTCAAAGGAACTTTTCAAAAAATTTCTGAAAGTTTCTGGACATTTCTCTTCATTATCATGTATATTAAAAATTAAGAGAGTTTTCTTAGAAAAGATATGCACCAGAAAGCTTCAAATGCTTTCCTGAAATTTTCTGTATACAAATTTTACTTTCTAATTTTCTATTATTTCTTATTCATACCCCAATTGCTTCAATCCAGTTAATAATTATACAGTTACTTCAGTGATATTATGCTTTTGTCTTTAATACCAATGAAAAATTAGAAATGTTATCAAATGTTATCTATTTCCAATCAATGTGTCTATTTTTATAGTACTTGATATATAAACTGTGATGGTTATAATTTAAGTAGACAAGAAGTTTTTAAAAATCTTTAATAAATAGAAAATTATGAACACAAAAATAAATGTTGTTGAAAAATTATCCCTTATTTCACTTTGTAAATCTAATATTCTCCAAGAAATTATTAATTGGTTTAATCTAACTTTTCTTGTCTTTTACACCTTCCTTGGCATATTTTTTCATTCTATAACATAAGCAGTGCCCAAAGATAATATGAAATAGAATATTAGGCTGTCTTTCAACATAAGTGAGAAACAGCTTATTTTTGGTTGTACTAAGACCATGTATGACATCCTTCTATTACTCATAAGGGTTAAGTGCAGGTTTAGGTAAAGCCCATATGAACTGCACCCCAGACGTATTTCTCAGAGTCACACAACTTTTTATGGTTTCTAAGTGCTTTCTGGGTTCTCTAAAGGAGTTGTTTTTTGTTTTTTTTTTTGTTTGTTTGTTTTTTTTTTTTACCGGGCTGTATCAGATTCAAGTTGTGCTCCTTGCACTGGCTCAGCTATGTCAGACATGACTGACGAAGGATCAGAGAGCATTAATCCTTCGCTCCATGCCACTGAACTGCTCACAGAACACAGCCCATGGAGTCCTGATACTGCCTACCAGCATGAAAGTGTATCCAGGCAGATGATTCAGGGGATTGTGGTGCTGATGAACAGATACATGGGTTAAGTGGCACGGATAAAGGAGATACATTCAGGACCATCTATATTCAGAATGAATTCAGTGGACTATTCAGTGGACCGGAGTCTGGCGGCCCTGTAAGCACCCTGAATCATCCATTATTCCCTTCAACTTAGGCATCACAGTATGCAAAGTGACTAAACTAATTATAGAGTATGTCCTCCATCCACAGTAAAGGAGGACTTTAGCTTTCAGTTGTTAAAGAAAATGTTTTTTGGAGAGAGTCAGTCTTTCCTGCTTTGTAGAGTCAATATGCAATTCTAGCTAAATGAGAAGTTGAGGGAAAACCAACACTGTTGAAATTTTTTGTCTCTGTGTTGATCTCATTCGGACTTGGCTTTTTGCCTGGTCTTTTCTTAGCGCCCAATGGGAAACATCAAGGAGGCCGATGAATCAGCTTTCACTATCTGCAAACTAACAAGGAAAAAACACACCAATTTCATGGCACAAAAAGTCTAAAGAGATAGTGAAGGTAAAAGGTTCCAAATGCCGTTACCAAAAATGGATCTTTAAAAGCAGATAAAAGCTGATCATGTCCCTAAAGCAAAATAAACCAGGGGATGACAGGAAAAGATATTTATAGGGAATGAAAGGAAAGTGCTTTGCTTTGGAATCAGGCCATAAGGGAAAGTGCAGCGAAGGATAATTCATTTCACAATCTTCCTCAGGCTGTATTAGTCCTCCTGCAATTCTGCAGAATAATAGAACTAAAATGTTCTTTTCTGGAGCTGTGGGTTAAGCTTCATTAGGTCTTTTTTATGAATACTGGCATTTAGATAGCAAGGAGGTATGTCCCTTTTATCACCCAAAATGGACAGATACAGAAATTAGGTTACCTGTTCTAATATCTGGAAGGATTGTCTAATCTTAGGGGTGTAATGCCTTTGTTTCTTCAGGAATAGCCCACTACTTTTTTTTAAGAATTATGTCAACTAACTATAAATCCAGTTGGCCATAGTTGGAAATTGTTGTTAATAGGCCTGATCCAAAGCCCACTCGAACGGGGAGACTCTCACTGACATCACCATTGCTGCCATCACTGGTTGTGAAGCAAGCTCCAGGAGATCACAGAATGATTATTATTTTAAAAAAATAATAAAAAATCATACTTGCATTTGAATCTTGCTGCATTACATATTTATAGACATTAATTAAACCCCAAATTCACTGTCAATATCCCAGATTTCAGTGGTATTTTAAATTTATACCCACATACAACTTCTTAAATACTTACTTAACTAAGAAAACATGTTTAAAACTAATTTTATAATAAACTATAATGCATATTGTTCAGTTACTGTGTTTATAAAAGTGTCAGCTTATTTTTGAACTCCTGTCAATTTTTAAAAAGAAGGTAAGCCACATTAAAAGTCTCTACATTATTTCGACTGATCAGTCTACATAAAACCCAGTGAAGTTTAGTCCCATGTTTTAAAAAGTGTTCAGGTGGGATGAGCTGGTGATTAACTTGAGAATAGTTTTAAAATATCTTGCATGTTCATGAATACTAAGCAAACTAGTTGTTGAAGGAAACATATTGCCACAGCATTTGGAAAATCATCAAGAGGAAAACTTGATTCATAATTTTAGCTTTGATTCAGTAAAGCACGGAAACATGCTTAAAGTTAAGCATGTTCTAGCGTATTTTGCTTAATCCTTGTCTATAACATGCAGCCAACGCGAATAAGTAAATCGAAATGCCAAGAAAAGGGATGCTGCAGTGTAAGATTTCAAGTATGAGTTTACATCTTTTGAGAAGATGGGCAGAGGGGGGTGGAAATCTGTCAAGAAAACTAAGGTGCTAGGAGACAGTGATATGATAATGGCAGACTTAAAGATCTGTCTGAAAATGAAGATCATATGTGATGTGTTTGTTTAGTTTTTTTTCTTAATGTAAATTAGATGGCATCTGGATGGAAAAGAAACACCAGTTTATGTCACAGTCAGGAATTCCATCCATCTTACTACTGGGATAGACCTGGTAAAGTTAAGCCAGTCTCTAAGTGAAGAACAAGGGGAGTAAAAATCCTCCCTCTGAGGAATTTCTGTTAAGCCAGGGAGACTATACAAAGGAGCAAATGACACTAGAGTTTGAAAAACAAACTTATAAGGGAAGATAGGCCAACAAAAAGAGCAAAGGAGTAGGTATGACTCCTTTATTAGAAATTTCAGCCACGTTCATGTGGCTAAAGAGGAGAATATAAGCAAGAGTGGGTCAAGACCTCAGCCTGAAGTATGGGGGAAAAAAAACAGGTTAGAGAATAGTTTGGATTAATTAGATGTTTTCAGCTAACTGGATCTGAGGAACTTTTCTTAAGGTACTTGAAAAAACCCAAACCACCTTTCTAAAGGAATCTTAAAGTACCAATGCTAAATGACTGCAGAAGGACTACCATGGAATACATTTACAAAAAGGAGGAAAGAACTGGCTGAAGACCACAAATCTATCACTGCAGGTTCAATTCCCAGGACAAACATCCAAAAAACAATGGAAAAAATATTCCAACTAGTTGTAAGCATCCTAAATGAAATAGACTTGTTAGGAAAGCAGAGATGTTAGAACACGGACATTTCAAGAACAATTCACTCAGAACAATCTCATTCTTTTTTTTTTTTTTTNTCCTCGCAACAGACGACTTTTTTTTTTTTTTTTTTTTTTTCCTGGGATAACAGAGGTTGTAGATTGGGTCAGTCAGATGTCTTGACTTAAGTAGATTTCTGATTCTGTTTTATATGAGAATTTCTCATAATAAAATTTTGCAAGGTGAATGCAAAGCTTTTGAAAATTCATTCTCAGAAGTCTGCCATCAGTGGGCTGGTAACTGGAAGAATTCCTGTGAACAGCTTTCATAAGGATTACACGTAAGCAGAAACAACTGCTTAACAACATTACCTCTATGTAAACATACTTGTGTACACACAAATTTAAAATATATACATTTTATTCTGCTTTTTTTCTGATTATCTTCAAATAGGAATATTTTTTTCATTTATCTGAGCTAATGTGTACTGTGCTTTGTTCAGTGCCCAACAGATTAGGATCTCAAAAAGCTGAATATTTTATTATAAACAGATTAATGGCAAATCCTCACTAAATGCTTCATCTCAGAGCTGAAAACTCACGAGACAGTGAATAAAGCTCATGAGACAGTGAATGTGACATGAAGCAAGTGAACTCATCTTTTCTGACGCTGTAATGTTTATAGGTTACTAAAGACAAATTTACTCCACTTTTATTTTGTGGTGATTTCTAAACTTGCATAGAAATATTTTACAGATTCCTGTAACCAACCCCCAAGAAAAAAGGTTTTAATTATTCATATTCAAATACTAACTTGAAAGTTTCAATCCTATGCACGTATGTTTTGCTGGCAGTACAGTTCTAGGCACTGCTTTTCAAATAAACCTCTTCCAGGGATTGAAGCAAAAACTAACCCTTCCCTCTGTGAAGGATTAATCTGGCCACTGGAGGGCAGTGCTGCTCTTCACCAAGCTCAGATTTTTACCTCTCCTGTTGGGAAGTAAAAAAGGACAAGCATAACAAACCCGGGTTTCAGGGTGCAACTCTGAAAAAAAAGCATCTTTACTGCTGTTCCTAGTATTACACCAACAGCTCAGAATAGGGAAAATGCACAGAAACGTTCCCACAGTAAGCTATGTTCTTGATGGAGTTAATTAACCAGTGGGTAGGCAGCTATACATTACACTAGTATGCTTTTCGGGGATGCTTCAACAATTTACAGTTTCACCCTGGTTTTGACTATATTGAGTCTATGCAACTTCGATAGAAATAACAGATCTCAGTTTGAGTTACACAAAAATGGAAAAGTTTAACACTAAAGTATATTTCTGAAAGTGACAGCCTTGATTTCCTTCTCCAGAGCACTGTTGTTGCTGTTTTGTTGTTATTGTTACAGCTATGAAATTTTAGAAAACTGCTGCAAACAAACTTTGTTTCTGAGAAAAGTTGCAGTTACCAGAAATTGTTCCACTTATGCTTTAAGCATTACATTTTGGTCTCTGAGTAATTACCAAAATTACTTGGTTCTTTCATTCACTTGGAAACTGATGTTCACATACGCTATGCAAGAACAGTTCTGCTTCTTGATAAAATGATTGCCTCTTCATAAAAAGATCAGGAGATGCAAAGCATTCCAGATGGCTGCACGAATTCCTTGGGTATGAATCTTTCAGTAATGCATGCACCTATGTATCTGCAAGATTCGCTTTCTATTCAAATCCTTGAAAACAAAGTAACATCCCAACAAAAATTAATTCAGATTATTTTTGTTGAAATCTTTCAGTTAAGAAAGATTAAAAAAAGGAGTAAAAGCTATTCAGAAAATAGAGATACTTTTTCTGCAGCATTAATTCTCACCTTCAGTGCTGCACATGAAGATGAGACAAGCATTTCTTAGGTTCTGCTTTACCACAACCTCTGTAAATATTGCTATTTTATCAAATTTAAATGTGTGAAGGGGAGTAAAATGGATTATAATCACTTAGGCTTTCCAGCACTGAAAAATAAAGTTTTCAAATTTTTTCTTCATGGAAAACTTTTTATGAAACCCAGAAATACCCCAAAAGGCTTTCTAAGATGGTAACATCTCCAGTGTGGTGGTGATTTTATGCACAGCTTAATGTGGTCTCCTCTACAGTACTTTAACAAAGTCCAGACAAGCTCATCAACAGTAGTAGATGGGAAACAAGGTGGAATATGACAGAGGAGATTTCTGTGTAGATCATTATTCCTGGGCAGAACAGAATGAGAGCTGTTCTGGGGAAAGAGTTATGGTCCTGAAGCTCTGATCCAGTCACACAGGTTTCAAAAAAGGGTATTAATTACTGAAAAATGGATAACCTGTTTGTGAACTGATAGCCCTAGTTTGTTTGTTTGTTTGTTTGTTTTAATTGCCAAATTAGATTGCTGCTTTAATAATTATTTCTAGGGAGAATTTCTCAAATAAAGACAACTGAATCCAGTTGTACTCTGACTACATGCCTTTTCCACTCGCTCTTGCTCATGTTGCCATTTTGTAAAGGCTTTGGATACTGCAAGTGTAACTCCCTGTTGGATAATTGGAAGGATCCCTCTAATTATCCATGCCTCTTAAGTGTTATGCTGACCTTTCCTCTGGCTGCTAGGATCAATGGTGACAGTTTTCTTAAAGTGAAGAGATGCAGGGTGACCTCAGCATGCCAAATTCTTCTCAGAAGACTGATGCTCATAGTAGATTTTCTTTTCCCAACCTGCTCCTGCTCCCAGGGAAGGGGTGAAGCTGCCCTGCAGCCCCCTCAGTATTCCTGGGGGCTGTTTGTCCGGCAGGGCCTGCCTGGGACTGTCAGCCCCTTTCCCTGGTGGCACTCATGGAGCTGGAGCTCAGACAGGCTGGGCAATGGGCGCTTGGCCACGGGGCACCTGGTAAACCCAGCTCAGCCCTGCTCAGGCCAAGGGCAGCCCAGCTCAGGCCAAGGGCAGCCCAGCCCAGGCCTGCACAAGCAGGGCAGTGCAAATAACACCTGTAAGAAAAAGATATTACTGACAGTTCTAAGTGGGTTATGTGAGGTTGTGTAAGGCTCACCTAGTAATGATTGTTGCCATTTTTTGTTTGTGCTATCTCTAAATATAAGGTATACTTTATGATAATACATTCAGGGGTTGTTAAAAAAGAATTTTCCATTGGCTCTGGTAAGAAAATATTCTGTTCCAAATATAAATGATACCTATTTTGATTACTGGAGTAATCATTAGAACACCAACTTACTCTAATGTTTTCTAGAAACCAGAAGAAAGACTGAAGAAACACCAGAGATACCTGATTTTATATTGGAAAGCTGATTTTTGCTGACGTTAATAGCCAAAAGTAGAATAATAATAATAAAAAAATATATCTTTTAAATCCACTGTAATTAGTTACCTTTTGTAAAGCAGCAGGAACAGCTTTTCTTCCACAGTCAGGCTACTCCCATCAGTGGATCCAGATGTACATATGGAAAATGATATGTTATATTATCTTTTTTTAAGAAAGTCTTTGGAAGAGAAGATTTAGCACATACAGTCAGTAATGACTCTAGAAGAATAAATTAGTCCAGACTGCAAAAAAGGACATTACTTTGCATTTCTCTTACTTAAGTGACAGTATTTAACTTTCTCTCCCCTTCTCCTTCCTTTCCTCCTCCCCCCAGAATCATCCTGTGAAGGACTCAAGTCTTCACCCTCCCTGATGGGAAGATCACTCACTGGGCTACCACTAACTATGTAAAAATATTTACTTTGGTCAGCCTGTGGCCATTGCAGGAAAAATAACAATCTTTCACCCATATAAAGGCAAACAGGTAGAAACTGTCTGTGCATATGTATACACTAAAATTAATAGAAAGTTTTAAACAAGGATAGACATTACTTTCTGAGAGAGTCTTTCAAATATCGTCAAGAGATGGCAAAAATGAACTTGTCTTAAAAAGGTAAGTAACCACTCTATGAAGAAAATGTATGTTGGCATTACCCATGGCAGCAGACGCTTGCAGTTTCTGTCACGGAAGTTCTGAGCAGTCATCGACCAGCTGTCATTCCAGCTTTCCTGGGTCAGAATTTCCTGGGTCAGTTATGATATCTCAGTTACAGAATACCACATTTGAATACTATTTCTAAAATGGCTTTGTTTTTGAAGAGGCTGAAGTGGCTATCTGATGTTCTTTTAGGCAATTCCAGAGTATTTGTGGCTAATATATTACGTATAGGCCCTCCTATGTTGTCTATAGAAGAACAGAATGTACTTCTGAATTCTCATTTGAATACAGAAAGCATTATAATAACCAACAATCTGGCTATTTTTGGAAGCTTTCATTTTATTTTGTTTCATTTCAATCCATAGGCACAGAAAATAGAAATATCTAAGATGGAACCCTTATTCCCACTAGACTTTGGAAAGTATGGTACTTTAACTGGGGAAACACTGGAAGATAAAAACAGTTTCTCTATCACTGCAGTAAAACCACGAATGTTATCTCAGGCACTCAGCAAGAATGTGGTGATGATTGAGCTATCCTTTGATAAAGTACATTCTCTTATAATCTCCACTCCAAAGTTCATTAACAACATAAAGTTCACGTGAGGTGACAAAGTTCACAAAAAACTACCTACATTTTTCATGCAAAATAATGGAGGATATGATATACTTTCTGAGATACACACTTGCTAACTATCTGAAAAGCCAAAGGTTGCCCGATGGGCATTTTTACATTAATTACAAATTTAGGACAGTCTACCAGCTACAGGATTTCAGACATTTTTCCCCAGATGCCCCATGATTTTTTTCTGGAAATGTAATGACAGTGTAAACAGAAATGCACTAATACTGTAGAGTTTGCTGGGTTTCTTTGACTAGTAATTCTTTAGGGGCACCTTGGTAAGCAGAGCACTCAAGCTAGCACACAAGTATTTGAATAACCTGATGATCTTCAGTGCCAGTTGCATCTACAGTCAGAGAAATTAGGTCTCATCAAACTAACTTGCTACCTTTCTTTACTGGGATGTCCAGGTGAATGGATAATATAGTCACATCAATGACTCATGGAAGACAGGCTTTAGTGTTACTGAACAGAAGAGCAAAATTTAGGTTTATACAGAATTAGTAAGGTTTATGGTAGATGTGCACATATCTAAATGTTGGATCTCAAAGATGTTTTAAGCCAGCATTCTTGGCAATGTTCTGGTCTTTTAGGACTTGAATGAGCTATGTCATCTGATACAACTTCTGGAAAAGGTCAATCATATCTTCACAGTTCAGTCAGATTTTCAGCATGACAAGACCCTGGATTTTGTATGCAACTTTTCCACATAAGTACTAGTTTTCACCAAAGATTTTCACCACTTTTGTTTCCATTCAAATTCAAGATGATTTTGCCAGAGAAATATAGTCTTTTTTTTTTTTTTGACTAACACTTTTTTTTTGGTTAATCTCTTTTCCTTTCTGAATGTTCTTGCTCTCTGCATTACTTAAACATCACATTGCATTAGGTCATATTCAAAACTTGTGAACTCTGGCTATTGAAACACCTCATGACTGCATAACTATTCACTCAACTCCTGCTTCGGTTTTGGCCTAACACACAGCTCATGCTACGGCCTGATGTATGCCAGGTGGAGCACCACTAGTTCGAAGCCAGAGCAACATGTTGGCCAGACACAATGGACAGAAAGGGATAGAGGTCACTATGCGGCCATTATCACCAGCAGGTTGCTGTCTCCTGCAGACGTCACCTCCTACATTCTTGCATAGTAATTGTCTGGAAGTTTCTTCAGAATCCACTAATTGGTATGGTATAAATCAAACCTCTAAGCTGCAACGTATAAATACATCAGCTTACCTAAAAAAGCCTTTGAAGCAGATCCAAGAGCAGCCAGACTGCTGAGGCTTTTATGCTTCCCAGAGCAGTGCAGGGGAGAAGGAGGAAGAATGAGCACTCTCACCATTGGCTAGGGAACCATTTTGCTCATAGACATGTGAGTTAGGAATTAGAGAACTTGTAAGAGAATTCATTAATTAAAGAAATAATGAACTACTGAATTCACGTGTCAGACTACTCCGTACAAAGGGAATTGAGACACTGTTTGTCTTGTTTGGTTTTGGTTTTGCTAATGAGTTCATAAAATAAAGCTTAATTTGCAGAGTACATTGTCCTGTAAATTTGAGATATTCAAATGGACTGTGACAATAATGCTCTGTAAAATAGGACCTCACATCCCTCCGGTGTATAGATGGTATTGTGTTTTGAACAAATAATAATACTTTGAATGTTCATATTAACTTTATTATTAGTTATCATTAGTAGCAAGATCCATGGGGTCAGTAAAGTTGTTAATGAATGCTGCATTCATAGACCAGGTGGAAAGGCAAGATAAGGAGCCCTTGGAACAGCTGCATCCAGGCTGGTATTGCACAAATTTGAGCAAAGGTTGGCATATCATGTTATAAAAGTCTGAGATGGTTCCCAAGCAACCTGTTAAACATGCTTATAATGCACCGTGCTCCGCACTGCCTGTAGAGTAAATAAATCTGTCCTTGGCCTAGCGGGTAATTTTGGTTTTACTTTTTCTGTTTATTTATTCAGGCTTAAACCCTATGAACAAAGATGACAATCTCTTGCATCCTTAGACCTTCCCCCAGCAGTCCCTGCACTTACTTCACAGACTGGTTAATATTCAACGGGTTCATCTCCCCTGTCACGTTTGGGAAGGTCAGCTTTGAACATTAATGCTCAAATGATATCTTCTAAAAGTCATCAGCATTTCTGTTCCATAACGCTGTAAGCTGTCCCAAAAAAGTAATCTGAGCAAATCACACCTCCTCCACCATTCGCAATAATTTTTTAGCCAAGACCAGCGTCTCAGAGTGATTTTCATGTTTTTAGGCTGGGCTTGAGATATGTATTATTTATAGATATCTTTGCCAGGAATTTCTGAAGTGGTCAAGTTTAAAAATAATGCTGGAGTCCCCCCTGCTGTGGTACACAGGTTACTAATGGGATTTCAGAAAAGAACATGACCTCTCATCATATCAATATTTGATCAGGCAATAAATGTGGCTTGCTCAGAAACTCAAGGCTGGCAGAATTCTCAGCGGTTATGTTCTGTATGTTAAAATGATAGCAAAACATTTTAGTGTGTGCTGGTGATAGAACAGAAGCTACGCTGTTCTCTTAGCCCCTATACATTCTTCATATAGAATGTAATATCTGAGTATCTCAGAGCACCTTTGCCTTAAGTCTTGTACCTATGAACAGTTATATTTCTCTCTTGTGTTGGCAACACACTGAGATCTTAATACTTCTAAAGAAACTGAGTTGCTTGCAGAGTTTGGTATCAAAGAATAAGACTACAGAGGGTGTATAAAGAAGCAATCGGATAATGAGGAGTTGCTAGTCTTGTGAGTAAACATTATAGAGATTTTTCAAGGGAAAAAAAGCTGAAAAATATCTGAAGCCCGGAAAAATACTTAAAACTTGAGCCTTTCTTTTCTCCACAGTCCAGGATTATTCTCCATTTTCAGCAGTGAACTTAATAGAGATTAATAGTACAAACACAGAACTCCCATGATACCAGAACTTACTCTCTGTGAGAAATGAAGCAGGGAGAATAACCCTTGAAGTGATGCATTATTTAAGCACTGACCTGTGCAATGGTAACCAGCAGTCTGACAAATAGAAAAATAGCATAGATTTCTGGGTCACACTTTGCAGGGAGGATATTCTGAAATACTGCTCTGTACAATAAGATTATGGGACCAATAGTGATTTTTTCTGCATTCTTTCTTAAGTCATCTTGGCCTAATAAACAAATCTGAAATTACCATTCCTGTGGTTTAAGATAGGAAACAGTCCATCTGCATAGTGTATTCTCGTATCAGTCCTAATAACTATATTTCTGTATGTATGTACAAATGCACTTAAGCAATCCCATCACATTCAACTTTACCTTCAGCTGGGAGCACAGAAGGTTAATTAATCATGGAAGGTTAATTCTGCAAGGCATACTGGGCAGCTAAAATGCTTATTGGTCTTTAGCTTTCCTGGCTTAGCTTTTGCAAAAATATTCTAATCCAATCAATCCCACTACCTTCTCAAAACAAAATGATATCTAGATCAAAATCACTTCTGCTTTGGAATCTTTTGGAAAATATTTTGTAGACTGGAAACAAAATTTTATGCGCTTGACCTAACTACACGAAAAGCACACAGTATGGGAAAAATTCGGACAGTAGGGAGATAATTACACTTACTGTGTTAGCAACTGTACTAAGATAAAGTAAATTCAACGTCAAAGAAATGAACAAACAGATTCAGAAAGTACTGACTTGAGGTCATTCATAATTTTTTCATACCTACTTCTTCAGAGCAGCACATAGACTTGTGGTAAGCAGAAAGAGGCAAGGTAGTAAAATGGACAAATATAGACAGAGGGGAAGAAAGAAAGCATGTTTAGAGTGAGTTGGCAAAACACAGTCATAGAAAACAGTAATAAGGGAAAGAGAATAGGGAAAAGAAAAGACAAGGAAAGCTTTTTCTGATTATAAGGGAGACCTTTAGCAGCTGTGCATCTCTTGTTTCATTGCAACTAATAGCAGAAGGCTCACAAAAATTTCAGGCCAGCAATTCCAGAACTATAGTACAAACATCACTAATGGTACAAGACCCCGCAAAATAATTTATGACTCCCCACCAGAACCTGATTTTGCCACTATGGCTACTAACACTGGCCAAAAATATCGCAAAGCTGCAGTTCAATGGTTTCTCATCTTGGAAAAAAATGTAGTTTAAAGTAATGTCTGTATGTGGACTCACACTATGAAAATATTCAAGGAAATATTAACTCACAGGTATTTTGAAAGATGTGACAGAGGATTTACAGCAGTTTCTGCACAGTTACCTCTTAATAAGCATATTCCATTCTACTCGCAGATTTCCCTTTATGTGAGGTAAATTTTTTCCTCCTACATTTATCAAAATCCCCATCCTTTCTTTTGCTCTCATTGTAGTTTATTAAGACAGTATTAGACTCAATAACAGAACATAACTGAAGAAATTATTGTTTTCTTATTTAAGCAGTTACCTCAGAGCATATCACCTTAGTTTGGGAAATCGGCTTTTATACACTGTCATCTTAGCTAGATAACCCAGCCCTGCAGAAGTTCATGGTGTTAATAATCAGTGAACTCTCCTTCAGCAAATAGATATTTCCTCTAGTGATTTCAACAAATACAGAAGCAGTATGTTCTATGTTTATGTCATAGGACAGTCTTTGAAATAAAATATATCATAGCTAAGTTATTTTGGTGGAAGAACAAACTGTAGTATATTTGTACCATTAACTTTCCATAAACTGTTAAAAATGAATTATCAAGTATTTACAGATCTAAATCATATTTTTGCCTGTTAGCCAGTTCCAGCAGAAAGGGGAAGATTAGCTGAGAGAAAAGTTTTTCTGTTTGGTTGCAATGTAAATGAGTAGCTGATATCAAAAGTAAATTGCTGAATTTATTTTTTTGTTAACTATTTTTTTCCTGACATCAAAGTAACAAAGAAATTAAGTGGCACAAAAATATGAATTCTGTCCTGTGGATGGCACTCCTGGACTGTTAGAAAACTAGTGTTTTCTGAGAACTATGCCTTTGATGATTTTTTAAAGGAAAATTGAGATTTGTTTGTTCCATACCCACAATATATTCAGAAGGCAAGACTTGAATAGCCAAGATACTCTTAAAATGACTGCAGATGCTCTTTATTAAGTGCAGGTAAGCAGTTTTCATAACCTCAGCACCCAGTCAAACAGTCACAGGTAAGTTCAACAAATACAGTATTTCATCTGATGAATGAGAAACTAAATCTGCTAGGGAAGCAGCAGAGAGATATTATTACAATTCCAGAATGGGTAATGTTGTATATGATTAAAGCAAGAGTCCTGGACCCAGCTCCTGTTCCAGAAGACAAAGTGAGTGCATTGTCCTATTGCAGGGTGACAGTTTGACCATGTCTCCTGCTTTCTCTCCCTGGACATCCTGAGTCAATTCCCTCAAGATGGGAGAACTGGGGTGGGGAGGACGACAATGTAACAAAGCCTTGGGGTTAATGTGCAGTGATGTATCTTTTATGATGAAGAAGTGAGAGACAAGGAATACAACATGTGGATGGCCCTATATTTGCCTTTTTGCCCAGCCTAGAATAAAATACCCTCCTCCTTGTGGGTGGCCAGGGTCCTAGTCTTTCCTTGGATGCTGAAGAAGGAGTACTTAAGGGCAAGCAAAATGAAAAGAAGAAAGAGATGTTTCCACAAACTAAAATAAGCAATGAATTTGTGAAAGAGTAAATGTAGAGGTCACAGGGAGAAAACCATTTGAACAGGACTTTGATATTGACCAGCAGGCAAGAAACAGTGACTTCATCCATGCCTATATTGCTCAGGAGGATTCACAGAGTAAGGAGTGCAGAAAATATTGGCCACCAAGGAAAACTCAACATATACTTCATATGAACATAATTCTCAAGCTTGCTGTGCTTGTAAACTCCTGGCAAAACACAACTAGAGTTAAAAGAAATCACAGTTGACAACTGGACTTTCTCCATGTATGCTCATAATTCCTCTTTCCTTTCACATTTTTCTAACACAAGCAACATCATATTAAACAGCTCCTGGATATTACTGCTGTTGCCACATCCACTCAGGGCAGACAAAAGTAGGCAGTTGTGTTTTGTTCACAAGTTTTGCTATGGAAAGCACACAGCATTCAGAGGTTACATCCCCCCCAGCTCAAGCTAACTGCTGTGACAAATAGGATCATTTACAGGACAGTAAACGATCACAC
>VZTL01000012.1:6422-20093 GCA_013400535.1 Scopus umbretta
TCGGGGCGGCCGCGCTGAGGAGAAGTCCGCTGCCGGAGCCGGCAGTTTGGCGTCCCTCTGCGCCTCAGCGTTGAACACGAGCGGTCTGCAACGCGAACGGGCCGCCCGCTTTTCGGGGTTCGCCTAGGCGGGCGCGGGGCCTGGGGGGGCCGGCGGGGGGGGGGGGGGGGGGGGGGGCGCGCGGTGGCGGTGGCAGGAAAACGCAGGAANGCGGCTTCCGCGCCCTGCGCAGCTGAACGCGCACGAGTGGCGAGTAGCGGGAAGCCGTGCTCTGGGCAGCCGGGTGCCTGCGCTGTGGTGTCTTTGCCCCTTCAGACGCCTTTGCCTTCAGCTTGCGAAGTTGACGCTTCTCTCGCAGTAATAACGAAACGGAATTCCGAATTGACCCGCTTCGAGCCGCATTTGTTAGCTGGGCGCGGTGTTTTGCTGCTGCGCCTCGTAAAGCTGGTCGGGGATCCCGAGGTGCGTGTCGGCGCCGCGGCGAGCAGGCGCTCCGCCTGCGCTCGGCTTCCTGCCGCCGCGCACACCTGTGCCTCGCCGGGGCGGGGGCCGGCAAGCAGATGCGGTCTGCAAGGCAGCCGGCTCCTCAGCCTCTCGCGCGTCTCGCAGCGTGCCGGTTTCTCCGTGTTTAAACACCTCGCTGTTGCGATTCCGTTTTAGAGGAATAAAAATTGCCGCTGGTGTTCCGGAGGTTGGCGGAAAGCAGCGGTAGCGGATTACGCTTCGGGAGAAGCGTTCTTTGTCCGTGTTTACTCACAAAGGCAGTTATTTTCTTTCTTCCTAATTCCTTTTCTAGCAGCTATGGTGTACTACCAAGGGGACGCTTTCTGTAAGCCTGCAGTGCAAAAAGGGGAAAAAAGTGTCGGGTGTATTTCAGCTAGTCAGAATGAAAACTCCCAGACCCTCGTACTAGTTGTGAACGGTATAAAGGCTGTCCCCGGGTACTTGAGAGCTCAAGTGCCTGCCTGAATTGCCTGTGCAGAGGCAATGCTTTATCGGAGTGATGGAGAGATGCAGAGGGCAGGCTTCTCCAAATGGAAGAAATCCAGCTAAGTTCTCTCTGCGCCGTTCAAACTCTGAGCGTTTCAGGACTTGCTAAACCATACTGGAGCCCTGGTTTATGTTTTCATTATGGTTAGACTGATTACTTCCAAACTGACCCTTTTTCAGTTTAGCTTGCAGAACTATAAATACTCTGCGTTACCAACTGTTGGAAATGGTTTCTTGCCCTGCTTATAACAGATAAAAAGTATGAAATTATCTTTTTTTTTTTTTAATGAACTGGGAGGATGTCCTCATGATATTACACAGTATTTTCTGGGTAGCTAACTCATTGATTCAACTTCAATTAGAGATTAATGTTGCTTGTCTAGAGCAATATTACTTAATTATATTTTTGATGAATTAAAATCACGGTGGTTTCCTCCTGTCTACTAAAAATAAGTATCAAAATGCTCTGCTGTCTTCTTTCTTAGAACAGGTTTTTTATTAAGATTAACTTTATTTCTCTAAGTGCATTTGAACTACGGATTATAATTGTAGATCTTGGAATATTTATAAAGCACATTTTGAACTTGAGCTTTAGGTGTGTAGACCGTAGCTACTGGAATTGTTTCACAGCTACGACAATTGCCCCTCCTTGTCTGTGTGTCTGCTGTATGCCTGAGGAACCTGTACTCCACGGTGCTGTAGATCGCTCTCTCCAGTAGCGCATTTCTGCCCTACACTGATTTCACCCTTGAAACAGGGGGAACTGTTGCTGGATCAAAACCTATAATGGGTAACTATGCAGCATTAATTTTACTGGGAATGTTACCTTTGCTTTCTGCGAGACCGAGATTTGGTCATGTTAGTGAGGTTCTGTGGGGTTTAAAGAAAAGCCTCAGGGAGGAGATACTTTCCCCTGGAAAGGATCACTCAGTGAAAATTTCAGAAATTGTTATTAAAAATGTAGTAGGTTGAAATTCTGCAAGTTGCTTATAGTTTGTTGCTATGACTGTAAAGAACGCTTAGCAATAACTTATGCTGAAGTCTCGGAGGCTTGAAGATTATCAATTTGGTGAGATCTACTTGGGGTCTGCAGAGTTGAGCCCTGAATTGTGGCTTTTGTCAGAATAGTACTTGCCAGTAAGCTAATACATTTGCTGCATAATAGGATCTCAAGGTCTCGTAGAAACACTAGCTAACTCTCCTGTTCCTTGAGTGGTATAGGTGTCGGAGGCATGGGGTACCAGAGCAGAGTCGGCGTTAGGACGGGAATCATCTTGGCCACTGACTGAGCGGTCCACCTGAACGTGCCCGTAGTGCTTAGCTGAACTGTTTGAACCTCATGTGCCCCTTATCTGTCAACTTCTAGAATCGAGCTCTAGCTCCTGTACTCCCTGATCTGATGTTGTTTTCTGCCACAAAAAATTAGAATGGCTCAGGGGATTCTTACTGCACAGTTTTTGAACAAGAAAAACAGCGAATGAGAAGGGTGGATGAAGGCTTCACGAACGGGCCTTGTAGAAGGCAGACTACGTGATTTTAGCCTTGTATCCTACTGCTGTTGACATCTGTCAGGCCTTTCCCCACAAACCAAGTTTTCATGTCTTGGGGGCTAGTTATAAATTCAGCAGCACCAAGGAGCAGGAAGGTGAGAGATGGTGCCTCAGGCAGATGTGGGAGTAGATGTCAGGCCTCTGACATAAGAGTCAAGTCTCTTCTGTTTTGTTACATATTTATTTTTTCAGAATGAATGTGGCAGATCAGATGTCAGTGATGCTCATCAGCTCTGCTCAGTGGACCTTGGTAACCCCTTAAACGCTACACCAAAAGCATAGAGGAAATGTGACTGATACTGCTGCTTAAGATGCCACTTTCTGTTGGAGCCTTGTCCGCTCGAACAGGAGCACCGTTGCTTTGCTTTGTAAGCACCCGACTGCTGCCGGCTCCTGGGGCAGGAATAGAAACTGAGACTGACGATGCTCAGCATTGCAACACAAACACATGCTTGACCAAGTGGCAGCGGGTACGTGCTTTTTTATGGGCTGGCTAGTGCAGGGAACCGCATGCCTTTGTCCCACCACCAGCCACACACCTTGTGTCACAGCTGTTCTCGTGGGTGGGCTGTTTCCTGCATTTGGGATCCGTGAATTCAGCCCCCATACCTTTTTGCGGATAACAATGCCTGTATAAGAGAAATGTCTCAGTGGTTTTAGACTGCAAAACATTGGGTTTGGAAGCTATTTGAATGCTGTCTGTTTCCATCTGCATTTCTGTATGTTTATGAAAATATTTATATTTGGTTAGTGGAAGTTGTCCTTTGAAGAACAGAAGCTGATTCAGTCGGTTACGCTTTCCAGAAAGTAAGTCTCGGATGCTTGCATATATAAAAGATGAGCAGTGTTGTCACTTTGCTGATGAATCTCCCACCTCTGGGTTGCCAGCTGAATGCTGCCTAGCTCCTGTCTGAGAAGCTGGCATGTCTCAGTGCTAGGTCCCCTGTGAAAAATTACACATGGGCTTTGTATGGGACTGGAAAACTGTCGGGTTCAGGGACATTCATGTCCAGGTTTTTTTCACTGTGACTGAACAGAACAGGAGAGTGTTGGCTCTATTAAGAGCTCTTGTGTCAAGGCCCAAAACCACTTTGCTGTTTGCACTGCCACGAGCCAGCAACATTAGTTGTTATTTTCAGCCAGTGCATGTGCCATCAGGAAAAGGAGATTTGGAAGATGGATCAAGTAATGTCTTTTGGCCTTTAACTGTAGGGGAGTCTGCCCGATTCGGGCTTGACAGTTCGTGTTGTGAAGGTGGTCTTACAGCAGGCACCATGTGAAGAAGCGCTAAACCTTACTGATACTGGGAATGGAGCTGGAAGAGGGAATGTGCTAAATGAATTGCAAAGGTGTGACTGGCGTGCGGGTGTGTTGCAGGGTTTCCCCTGAAGTGTAGCATCTGTGCCTAGTGACAGTGAGATGGTGGTGGAGTGCTGCAGCTCAGCAGCTGTGTCTTCTGTGGGAGCTGTTCGCTGTGGCAGTTCACTTTCCTCAGATGCTGCCTCTTGGCTAACGTAGACTGGTGAAAATAATAAAAATAGAAGTGATCCATAACAGAGAGTACTAATCCTAATGTCTAATCATAATCATACAAGAACTTAAATAATTTATCACCAGAAACACAAAACCTAAACCAATGGATTACGATGGATTTGCAGACGATGTCATCTGTTTAATGCTTATCTTTTATCCTTAATACTTTGCAAACTAGTTTTGAAATGGTTTTTGCAAGGCATTTAGTTAACTTGTGAGAGATTGCAAAACAGGAAAACTGCACTTAATGCAATACTGGCATGGGAGTTTACTAAAGGGGATGTTGACATAGATTAAATATTAAGAATAACTATTTCCTATTATTCTAATAAAAATAAACAAAATATCCCTCACTGTGTATTAAAAGTTCAAATGTTTTCTAATTTTAGGGAGTAGTTACTTTTTTTGTTGTGACCATGTTGTCCAAAGGAAGTTCATTATCTTTGTCATCCACGGTACGCTTTGTGGCAACTGAGCCTTTGAGCAGTTTATTTTTCTTGGTTACAGTGGTACCAGGTAGCCTGAGGATGTGGCTGTGCAGGGGGACGTACCTCTCGGTTTCCTCTGATCCTGCCCTTGGTTTGGAGCTTCGCCATCCCCCACAAATGATAACCATGATCTCCTGCCCCTAACTCTGCAGGCTTCCTGCAGGTGGCTATGTGCCCCCATGCGTGCCCACCTCCCTGCAGCCGTGCTGCTTGATTTTCTTCCTTCCAACTTTCAGCCTAGGAGAGCATGCCAAATGCCTGGGTATCGAACTTTGTGTGCCATGTGGCTCTGCAAAAGAGGAAATGGGAATTGTCTCTTGACTTTGCGTGTTCTCTGAAAGAGTGGGATGTGAGTGGATGTGCTGACCTCTGTGCGTGAGGATGTGATTTAGGTCTGGGATCTTAGGAGGGACCAGGTGAGCTAAATAAGAAAACAAAAGGGATTCGGAGTGGTGCTTGTGGCCCTTCCCAGGAGTCATGGGATATTAGTGATCTATTTTCCTTGTGCAGAGAGATCTTTGAGAGAACTTGTGTGCAAAATAACTCTCATTCTGTGTTTGCTTGTTACATTAGGTGCTAAGTTATTGAGTTAAGGGAGTACCACAAAGATACATTTAGATTAATACAGTTTTTCTGAAACTGCAAAACTTTTTGGGCTTGAATAAGAGTTTGGGAACTGGTTCAGTTTTTTGTGTGTAGAAAGAAGAGATGTGTTAAAAAAAAAAAAAATCTTTTTGACTTATTTAAAACTGACTGTGTATATTCAATGTAATTGTTTGAAAAATATTTTGTAACTTTTCTTTTTTTTTCAATCTCTTTGCTTACTTGCTGGTACTTTTATCCACTAAACACCTTTACCACATTTAACTTTATTTCCATAATTCATCTAAATGAAAGCTGTGTTGGCCATAAGACATATCCATAAGATGTATTATCCATAAAAGATGTATTTATCCACATGTATGTTATGTATACATATGCATATTTTATACATGTTGGACTTGGTAAAATATTTTGAACATATACTTGTTCGAAGCATGACCTATATGCTTTGTACTAGGAAAAGCAACTGACAAAAAAGTAGTGACCCAGTTTTTCTAGGTAATTCTTACCTTAAGAAGATGGAGAAAATAATATTTGAAAACTGATGTAATGATTTTTTTAATTCACATTCATTCTTTATTTTTGGGGGAAGGGAAAACTGCAGTTGTAGTGCACTGTAAAGCTTATTTTACATGCTATATTTGTCATACAATTAAATGCAGCATAAGCATCTTGCCAAGAGTGGTCTCAAATGTCCCCTCCTGCACAAAATTGTGGTGTGCTGGAAGCCGTCTCGTGCATTAGCAGGAGAAATATTCATGCAGGTTTCTCACAGAGGCTGTAGTGTGTGCCAGCAGTAGCTAATTTAAATCAATGTCTGTGTACAGCATGCTGCTGTGTCATGTTGGGAGAAGCCACGTTATGTTCTGAGCCTTGTCTGACAAAGGTGGGAGACCTGTGATAGCGGCAAGTTGAAGGAATGCTTATGAAAAGAAACTCATAGATCGGAAGGGCTCAACGGGAGAGTGAAGGATATATAAGAAGTAGGAGGAAACCATCAAAAGAAACAAATACAAACTAGAGAGAATGGTCAGGAGAAGTTGGGAAGCTGGATTGAAGGGGGTGTCAGCAAGCAAGACACTTGGGGATTTTGAGAGAGGACAGGAACGATAACTTAAGATTTATCCCAAGATAAACACAGAAAACCAGTCTGGGATATGCTGTGTTGTTCTTTAATGATAATGGCATTATCATTTAATGATGGCGTGCCAGTCTCAGTTATAACTGTACTGCGAGGTCCAGGAGGTTATTTACCAGGCTGCAGCACTGCACGTCAGGGCAGGTTAGTACAACACGTTGGTACAGTCTGTGCCCTGGTGAGATAAAGGATCCTGGATTTGTCACCTGTATCCTTTCCCCCCTCGCCTTTGAAGGTCAAAAGAGTTGATTAAATCGTAGGTGTAAAGAAGGAAATGTAGAGGGTAAGGAGGGAAAGGGCTGCAAGGTAAGGCAGCCGCTGGTGGGCGAGGAGCGAGGGGGAGGGCCCTGAAAGGAACGTGGTGGTGGGTCCATCAGGGCCATGCCAGTGGGGGCCTGGCAGCTCCTGGCCCTGGCGTAGCTGAGCCTGGGCTTGACCGATGTGGGCGTTGGGAGGAGGGGTAACTGGGTTAGCCAGCAGCTAGCAGGCTGGTGAGAGGCGTGGGCGGGAAGGACTTTCAGAACACAGTTTGATGTTGGTAAAATAGAGGCAGGCGGGGAAAGAGACCGTTTTCTGCTGAAGAGGTGTTGGCTCCCCAACCAGCAGCAGACCCAGGTGGGAATAGGACAGGTGCCTGTGGCTGCAAAGGAAACCTGCTGGAGCGTGCTCCCCTCGGTATGCCTGCCGTGTGCCGGGGCAGAAGGGGGCTCGCATCCAGGCCTGTGTGTGTCACAGCCTGTTGCAGGCAGGGAAGTCCTGGCTTGTGCCCTGCGTTGCATGGGTATCTCAGAGTATGGAGGAAGTTGTGTTGTTTTATTAGGTCACTGATAGTTTCATCTTCTTTAAGCTTTACTTGATATAGAGGCATCAGTTCTTGCACTTGTTCCCCCCAATACTAAAACTGTAAGAATCAACCAAAAAAAACCCCACAACCTGTCAAAAACTTTTGACTTGTTTTCCTTTTTATTGCTTCAAACCCGCATTGCAGTACTACCTTACACCATCTTACTTCAGTATTCCAAAAACACTGTTTCACAGAGACGTATGAATTGATGTGTACTTTGTCAAATTGGCTGTTAATTTTTTCTCCTGCACTTTCCAGTTTACTTGGTATCACCTGGAGCTACCTTTTCTTTCCTCTTATTTTGCTTTGACAAGCCCAGTTTAAGACTTCAGGCATTGTGAAATACCAGCTGTTTGCTAAAACTTGTGATACGTAAATTGCAATCTGAACTGACATCTTTATAGTAAGGTTTTGAATTTTTATATTTAGGAGAAAGATGTTCCCTCAAAGCTCAGTGAATGCTATTGGTTCCAGCAACACATTGTCAAGTGATAACATATCTTTCAGAAAAATACCAGTCAATGACCCTTTCTTTCATCCTGTATTAAATGACAATAGTGAACGTCTTGGTAACATGAAACACTGAAGGACTATTAATAGGTTATTTGATTCTTTGTATATTCAGAACATGAAACCTTAATCACAAATTGTGTGATACAGTGGTATCGTAGCAATTTCTATAACAGCCACTCGTGTACTATTTAAAACAGTCTTGCAGACCTACAGGTATGAACTAATGTGATTGGGAATATTAAATTCAGCTGTCTTGTATTACAATCCAAAACATTTTGGGCCTGTAAATTGCCTTTACTTTCAATGAAAATTTTATTTTATGATTGGTTAGTAGGGATTCAGTTAATCTCTCATTACTTATTTTTCACTGGTTTTATCCCTCTGAAAAATAACTTGAAAGTTATTTTGCATGATATAGACAATATGGTATGATTGCCTTGCAGAAGCAAACAAAATGTATATTTGACGGTGTTGCTATAATCAAAAACCAAAACATAAAGCATTTTTAAAGCGTATTTTTAACTGGTAAAGCTTAGCAGGACAAAATGATTCGTATTTCCAAAATCCTTAGACAGGCCCTTTAATCCTTGATACCATCAAATTTACCTATTTGTTTCTGAGTTATATAAAGGTATGTACCGTATAATCTATACTTAGGGTATTTTGTACCATTGCTTGTTCTTACTTCACATCACTTCAACGTGGTCAGAAGCCTTACGGCCAACTGAAGCAGAACGATTAGAGCTTGACCCTTGAAGATTTTGACTGTCAGAGCAGCCTCACTTCACTGTTGTGTAGAAAATCTGACGCTAAAAACATTTAATGCGTTATTTTGTCTGCCCACACTCTAAATTGATACTGTAATAATGGCAGCTTCCTCATAGCCTGTGTAATTCCTTGTGTTTTGCTTGCATGTTGGTGGTCAAGATTTAAATTATACTTACGTGCTCCAGTGACTGACTTCAAATTCCCACCAACTACTAATCCATGTAGCAGTGATGCCTTATATCAGCTGATATTAGGCCATGACAGCCATGTTATTTTTTCCTTTGGAGTTCCTTAGGATCTGTGAGCAAATAGAATGATTCCATGTCTGATTCCAGTGCAGAGATGGTTAAAGGTAGACAGAGGACCACAACTTCACTGCACTAATGTACCTGTCTCTGTATGGAGGTATGGTGATGATAGAGTCCTACTATGTGAACTGTGAACACTCATTAATCCTACTTATCTCTGTAGGATTTAGATCAAGCTTTGAATTTCTTTTTCCTGGAAAGTAAGCAGAAAGTAAGAAACACCAGAGAGAATGTTCAAACTATTGCTGTTGCCTGTGGCTCCTTTTACTTTTGAAATAGAAAGACCGAGAGTCTCTGAAGTTCCCTTGCAGGCTGCTGCCTTTGGGTTCATGGTCAGCTGATGTCTGGTTGGTTGAAAATGGATTTCTGCCAAGCTTTAAAAACCTAACTTGTATTTAGGCAGATATTTTGAAAACCTCTTCGTGCTACTTTGTGGCTCAAGTTTTGCATTTCAGAGCTGTACCAGTTTTGCTAAAATGCACCAAGTTGCATGAGGAAACATTTAAGTTTCGCTTTCTCTTAGTGGTTTACCCTCCATGTATGTGCACAAAGCGATGCAGGATTTCAGGTTACGTTGCATACTTTTCTGAATTGGCAATTGCTTATTTTTAAATATTGTTGAAAATTCCTGCTGAGCTTTGATTTCCCACCTTCCTTGTCTCTTACATTTTGTGGATCTTGCTTAGGTTTTGGGATGCTTGGTATGAAGTAATAGTTTTTGGGCCTTACCCCAAGGGCTCATATGAGGGGTGGTGTGTGTGTGTCCTCTTAGGGCTGTTTGGTACTAGGGAATTACTAGGGCATTTTTAGAAGCGGGGAATATGTTAAAACCCTAAGTGGTCTTTAACAGGTGTGTAAATGTGCTGAGGCTTTATGGAAGTCCTAAATGGGGTTCACCTGAGCCATTTTATTTTGAGTTCTGCCTGTCCCTGTTATGTCCTGATCTTCTTTTTATCCATCACAAAGAGGGCAGTGTGAATTTACCCACTGCTGTGCCTTGATGTGAATCACTACAAGTAGTCATGAGAAAGTTATTCAGGGTCTGCGTTCATTCAGTTTGCAGTTGCGGTTGGCAGCGCTGAATATGGTGATGCATCTTCTCTGTGGATTGTGCGGAGGCCACTGATTTCACCCTAAAGTATGCTGAACAGATGGCAACCTTTGTAAAAAGCTGAGGTTTAGCTCCACATCTGTTGTTCTCAGTGATGCCTGTGAGCATGCCTGTGTTGTTGGTTAGAAGGACTGTGCCTTAGAAAATGCTTGTAGCTACTGTCTCTGTGCTGTTGCAGGTTTTATGAAACGACATGCAGGTTATGGAAATGACTCCAGCAGTCTTACTGGAATGCTTCTATAGCTGTGTCAGAGCCCTGTAAATTTCCCTTCTTGTGGAAGACCCTGGTAAATTGATTAGCTGAGATGAAAGCCTTTGCTGACTGGGACCTGTGTGATTTGCATGCGAATACAGACTTGGTGATGGGAGAGGGTGCAGATGTAGGAACGGCTGAGCTATGCTGTGAACCGGGGAGCTGCTCTTCATGAGAAGCTCCTGAGCAGCAGACTGGAGCATGTTTCAAATTTTTATGTCTTCCCAGCTATAATTACTCAGATTCATAGACCTCTGGGGAATCTGCTTAATTTATCTGCATTCTCTTTTCTGAGAATTTAGGTTTTGTAGCTTGTAAGTCCCATTGCGCATCACGTTGTTTCAGGAGCACAAAACTCTAGCAATAATAAATGTCATGTGAATTATTCTTAGTGTTAAAAATACCTGTTAGGAAATTAAAAAAAAAAAAAATCTTTTGCAGTTGTGTATGGGATTGCCAATTACAGTGACATAGTATTCTGAAGGTTGTGGTTGTTTTTTTTTTGGTGTGTGGTGTTTTTTTTTTTGTTGTTTTTGGTTTTTTAAAGAAATTGTAAGTTGTTTGCCATGGCCAGTGGGAGAAACATAGAAAACAGCTGCTAATTAAAAAATTCTTGAAACAAGAGGGAGTGTCTTTTGTAACATTGTCTTTTAGCACACCTCACTAGGAATAGGCCTGAGGAGTAGATCCTTCTTCCATCAGCAGTGTAACAGTGGCTGTGATTTCATGTGGCCTCTGACTAGCAGTGAAGAAAGGCTGAGAAGTTCTCCTTTGGGGCAGACCTGATGTTTTGGTAGGGTTTCTCTGCGTAGGTCTACTGATGGTGGTTGTCGTTAATTAAGGACTTGGTCTTTCTGGCTCAGAACTCATTGCCATTTCCATGCTATGGGAGGGCAGGTGTGAGGAATGGTGCGCTCAGTCTTAAAAACAGTTTGTGGTGGAGCAGTTCCACAGGAAAATTTGTCCTCCAAAGGTTTTGCAGGAATACCATTCTTGGAAGATATTCTTGAAACTATTTGGAAAAAAAATACAGTAGTGTTTAGCTTTTCCTTTTTTGTGCTGAATATCATTAGTTTGACCTCAAAATCCAGTGTTTCAGTAAAGTCGTGTTAAAGTTCAATGAACTTAAAATGCCTTTTGTCTTTATTTGAAGGAGAAGCAGATTTTGAAATGTTAGGATTTCTTGTAGGATATTTCCTGTCAGCTCTGCCAGTGACAACCTCTTTACCATTTTCCTTGCTTCTCACGTTTTTCTACCTTGACTCGGGTGGCTTGATCTCATCTATTGTGCCCAGAAGCCCAGACTGCTCTGTGATTAGTAAGAGGTATTGCTCTGACAGGTCTGTTGTCTTTTTAAAAAAAATTTTTTTTTCTTTCTTTCCTTCTTGTCTCTGCTCTTCCTTCATTTTGACTCATCTCAGTTCTGCAGCTTGTTCTGTGCTCGTGCTCTCTCCTCTCAACCTGGACTATATTACTTTCACCTTCTCCTTTTGTCTTCCCCCTCCCCCTAGTATTTTCTTCTCCCTCTAGTGCATCTGTTTCCTCTTTCGCTTCTTTCCTGATGCTCTTTCTTCCTTTCAGCTGTTTTCCCTGCCCTCTTGTCTTCACTGTTCCTGTTGGCCTCAACCCTCTGCGATCCTCTGAAACATATTTTCTGCATGGATGAGAGCGCGTCGCCTCTGGAAGCTGCTTCCCGCGTAGGTGAGAGTGCTGGGCAGGAGGGCTTCAGTGGAAGTTATGTTTTTAGGACCAGTGAACACAGAGGCTTTAAGGGGCCAGGCAGCGCTTGAACAGCAATTGCATGTTGGGCTGTTTTAAGCTGCATTTCAGTGACTACTTTTTGCAAATTGCTTTGCTTTTCCCCATTATTTTAAAAATTTCTGCCTCCCTCCTGTTGCAGTCAGAGGTTTCTGACATATGCGAGTGTGTCCCCAACATTGTTTTGCTGCTTGCTACAGGTGATGGGGCAGACTGCTGTAGTGGGGAGTGATGAGGATGAAAGCTAGCGCTGGGAGCCCGCAGGGTGAATCAGCCACTGATGCTGGAGACTTGTTCTTTTCAAGGGCAGCATCACTGGTTTCCTGCCCTGCCTACCGATCTCCAGAGGTTTGTGCCACCATGGCAGTGCTTGAGCCATCTTTTTCCGGGGTTGTGTCCTGAGGGAGCAGGTGGGGATGGGAATAGTTATTTTTAACCACTTTTCAGATTGATTATATGTGTTGCTTGCAAGGCAGAAATAGCCAGGCCTGCTAGCCAGCACGCTCATTCCACAGCTCCCTTGTGTTGGGCATCAATCTCCATGGTTTCCTTCTGTTTTTTCCAGTGAGCTCCACTCATTCTTCAGGGTCTGGTAGACATGATGATAATTTTATTTCTGCTTCCCAAGCTGGAGGTGAGAGCACTATTTATACTCAAGGTGAAGCAACCGCTGCTACTAAGTATCTGTATTGTGAGATAACTGATGGTGACTATAAATCAGGTTAGATGGAAATTTAAGAATAACTTCATCAGATATTACTTAGAAACTCTTTTTTATTTTCTTCAGGCTACAGTTTGTTTCTTCAGGTTTCTGGAGTTTTCCTTGCTTGGTTTCTGTGGATGGACACAGTTTTTATAGGCCTGGTATAATTCATAGGCATTGCAGGCAGAGAAGGAGGTGATGCCCAGCTGGTTACTCTACTGAAGTCTGTGGATGTGCTGTAGTTGAAAACTTAGTAATGTCAAGGCATAAATGGTCAGTAACTGTCCTGTAAACGAGCACCTCTTGTCTTGATTTGTTCACATTATTTTTCCCCTTGTGAGGGTGAAGCAGTTCGGTATTGCCGTTTGAGATTTATTTTTTTAAAGGTTCTCATGGGACTAAATTAAAGTTTTATCATGCAGTTCCTGGTTTAACAGAGAACATGCATTTGAAGAGTAATTATTGTGATATTCATCCTACTGTGCTGGCTGATTTTATGGTTTCATATAATTTGGAGTACTAGAGCAGCTTTAAACTATTTGTTTCATGATGAGATACCGATGAGAAGTTAATCCAGGTCAGTGATTTTTTTACGTCAGTATTAGATCCTTTATAACTTCAGAATCATTTTCCTCACACACCCCTTCAGAACTGAAATGAAATATGCTGCTGGGAAGGAGGTGGCTTTTGCTTAGTTTTCTAGTTGCATCGCTGCTTTCCATCATTAAAGTTTTCCATTGTAAAGTCTGGCCCACTCAACTTTATTCACTTTTTGTAGTTGTGAGAGTGATTTTTAACTAGGGAAATTCCTTTAAAAATGTGTTGTACTCTTTACTTTAGTCATATTCTTTTCCAGCCATTATCATGTCTCTGTATTCACTTACCGATGTGTTTAGTCTTTTAAGTCTCTGTGCAGGACAGGAGTGACTGTGCTGTTTTCCTTCTGTTACGGGGATGCTGCCCCTCCTGTATCACCTATACCTTTGGCCTGTTTTACAGAATTCCTGATGCTTGTTTCTGTGGTGTTTTCTCATTTTCAGTACAATTCCCTTTTCCTGTAAACAAACATGGTAGGTGTGGGCTATAGCATTGTGGCTTTTTTTTTTTTTTT
>VZTL01000012.1:20131-45873 GCA_013400535.1 Scopus umbretta
TTTTATGGAAATACTATTGATTGAAAGTTTGTTAATGTCCCGAGGGGAAAGTAAGCTAGAGGTCTTGAGTGGTTATAGATTCACTGGAAGGATGCATGATGACAAGATACTCTGTGGGTTTTTCTGTCAACATTAGAAAAATTATTTTGGTTTTGTCTACTCCCTTGGTATCAACAATAACACGTTGTTGGTTGCCTTAGGATGATTAAAACCTTCTTTGGAGGTAGAAGTCTTCCAAGAATGAGAAGGAACAAATACACGAATGGCAGATGTTTCTCTTCCCCCCCTGCTGGCTTTGAAATGTGTATGATTTTTTTAATCATCAAACTTAAAAGTTTTCAAAACAGTAGTGGCTGACAAAAAGGAGAAGTGATTTCCTTGTTGTTGTGTTAGGAGGTCCTTGGATTTCCTATGCATGTTCTTCAGTATCCTCTATGGCATTCGAGAAAACACCACATTTAGCAGGTGGACTGGGCAGTAACCTGACTTGCTTTGCCAGAAGTGGAGGTAGGACAACTTATTTTTTACTAGTTCTCTGCAGCTGTCAAAAAAACCAAAACAAAACACCAAAAAAACCCAAACCCCCAAAAAACCCAACCAAAAAACCACAAAACCAAACCAAAACACAACACCAAAACAACAATGAACCAACCAAAAAAAACCCCCCACACCCAAAAAACCCCTCAAAACCAGAAATACCCTCCAGTGGCAAGGCATACTGATGTTAAAAAGGGAATTTCATTTGAACCAGAAGATCTAAGACTGATTTTCTACTCTGGCTCTCTGATGACATCAGAGGATTGACCTCATCTATTATTTTCAGTCTGCTTTTCAGTAGCATTCATGCTAATTGATGCCCCCCAAAAATGTGCTGTGAACATATCTCGGAGGTTCTAAAAGTTTAAAATCTGTTGAGGTTGAAACTATTTCCTGCTAGGTAGAATCATCCACTGTTACATTTATCATTTATTGCTTACATAAACTGATAAATATTACCCCTGATATGCAATTGATGTTTTTGCTTGTTTTTTACTTAAAAAATAATTTCCACGTAGAGAAGTTTCATTGCTCAACTGTGGTGTTGCTGTCATAAGTGGATAGGGTGGACATAGTGAAATACAATGTAGCAGGTGGACACTTTATTAGTCTCCCTGCCATCCTTAGAGTAATTTTCTCTGTGAGTTACAGAGAACAGACTTCTATGAACTTCATTTTGCATTGCTTATTGCCGGCAGTGCATACATTTAACAGCCGTTGGCAGATGTTTGGATAACTTGCCTCTCTGCAAGTTAGACTGCTGCCCCTGTCTGCCCTGAGGAGATTTCTGAAGCGGGTAGGAAGGGTTGAATGGAGGGCGGCTGTGGGAGAGTTTGCCAAGAACATGTATGGAGATGCTTGCCTCCCGGTGGGGTGGCCTCTGGCTGGTAGCGGATCTCAACACAGGTTTTGGTAGACCTGTGAGTCACGTTCAGAGGATCAGTCAGTTTGGTCAGTTGTGTGTGGCACAGCCGTTCTCAGCCGGGGAACAATGAGTCACAGACTTGTGAGTTTCCAGTCCTTGGTATAGAAAATACCCATGCAGCTGCTCTCATGGTTTAATTTAGAAATGAATGAGCAGTGCAAAAGTTAAATAATAAGGCTGTATACTTCAGATCCCTACTGTATACTGACTTCTAGTCTTTTTTTTTTTTAAAACATATATTGAGAAGTAGCACATTATTGTCACAAATGGAGAAATGCTAGTTCTGAAAAAAGGAAACAGGATCTTAATACAAAAACTAGTTGCGAGGATCTATTCTAAATATTTTACCTATTTACTCTCCTGCCCTCGTTTCACATAATCTCATTTATTCTGATCCGTTCAAAAGGCTGTTGCTGAATAATTTTTCTGTCTAGTTGTTAACACTATTATCTTCTTTCAACAAATCGAGCAACTTGTCTTTTGCTACAGGGACTCTGTGCTGCTTTTCTGCTTATCTGACTTAAAGGCAAGAACCAGCCTTGTGGTATTATCGTGTCCACTTGATTGAAAAGCACTCTTACTACTTCGGTGCTGAGAACCATCTCCATAGAGAGGCAGAGCATGATCTGTCGCTGTTATAAATTCCCAGCTACAAATCACATACGTATTGATTTTGATACTCTTTCTAATCTCCACCTGCTTTGTTGTCTCACCAAGCTGTTATGCCTTTTAGAAGATAGTAACTGGTCCAGGATCATACTGTATATATTTAGATTTCATTGTATTTAGCTGAATAGTCTGTAGAACAAAATAATACTAAACAAAACCAGATGTAAATCTAGGCTTCCTATACAAAATCTAGGCTTCCTAGACATGGTTACAGCTTAGCTCCAATGTTTGCATTCAATATGTTATTTAAAAGAAACACCTAAGGAATTATTTGTGTTGAAGTGATGCTCCGTGTGGCAATTTGGTAAGCTGATGCCTGTTCAGAGGTCTGAAAGTTTGTTATAGCAGCTGTTTGTATTGCTTTTGTACATGTTCTTTTGTGTAATAGGTTTAAAAAAATATTTGCCTACAGCTTGTGGGCAGGCAAATGCTTTCACTGCCCAACATTATGTTGCTGTGTTTTCCTTTATGTATGCATCAGTGCCGAAGCCAGTAATAGGTTACTGGTCATGCAGAAATTTTTTTAGCCGTGACAAGAGTGACTGTTGATTTTTATGTAGGTTTGTGCAAGTAGCCAGTATCTTCCTGAGACTTTGGCATGCTTTCTTAACTTGATTTTGTTGATGATATTAAATTTAAGATGATAGGGATGTATTTATAAAACTGAGTTAAATTCTGTGTCCTGCTAGCATACACTGTTGCTAAAATAGTAATTAAATTAATTTGTTCTACGTGTGTGAGCACCTGATGGTTTTAACAGGGTTCGTTTTATGAATAGGATATGCAGGATCCAGCCCTCTTCACTGAGTTCGGTAGACAGCGGAGCACTGCGTGAGCGCTTCCTGTGTTAGTGGTTCTCAGGTCCCCTCTGTGGGAGAACGCTTCTGGCACGGATGTGTACATTATTTGTAAATTTTAGAGAGATGAAAATATGAGCACGAAACTGATGGTAGCCATTTAGGCAGCTCTTCTTTCAGGGATGGGCAATGCCTCTTACAGGTGTTTTAGCAACGGTTCCGGAAATTCGCTTTTCATGAGGCTGCCAATATATGTGCAGTGTTGTTCTGAAGTTGTTCAGCTGGAAGTCAGTAGCTTAAAGACTAGGATGAGTTCCTTAGGGTAATTTAGAGTGATCCTTAACACAGTTTGTCATCTACCGATACTAGGAATAATGTGGCAGAGCTCAAAGCACGTTGTACTTCTATAATCAGAATTATTATTTGGTAGAATATTCTGTAGTTCTTTTCCAAGGTGATTGCCTTGCAAGAGATTGAAGATACCTGGTGGCAAGATAGTTGTGCGTGACAAGGCATTGGTGGTAGAGTCCCCCAGGTGGTTATTTAAGTGGAGCTCTTCTGTGTGTCACATCTCCCTCTGCTCCCCTGCCCCTCTCCTGGGCTTCATGAGCACCCCTTGATTTTGTAATCTGTATTGCAGGAACTGCCAATATACAAAAACAATAAAGCTTTTTGCCAGTACGGCAGTTGCCTTTTGCACTGCTGAAGGATTTAATTGTTATGGGATCTGAGACAGTGCACTGGAGGCTGCATGGAGGTGTGAAGCTTTCTCTGCATCTTGGGCTCCATGCTGCTCTGTTGAAAAGGCAGCTTTCATGTGTGGTCTTGTATGATCTCCCATGGACTTTACCTGCTGAAGACTGAGGACCAGATCTTTTAACAGTTATGTTGGGTTCTTACTCACCCTGCCTTCATGTTGGTTATAATAAGCTGTTTGAAACAGCCATCTATATTACAGTAACTTAAGAATAATTTTCTTAACTGAATTGGTGAAAACGTGATATTAGTATCTTAAGACTCAGCATGTAGCATGGTTCAGTAATGCAGACTTCTCACTGGCGCCTGCATGCTCCATTTAGAACCCTGATTGTACTGTAGCAAATTGCTCAGCAGACTGAGAGTCCAGATAATTCTAAATTATACTCTGCTGTAGAGCTTTAGTATTTGGTTTATTTGCCATTTGATTGTTTTAGGCTATCTAATGAATACTGACTTGAGCTCTAGGATTTTAATTTTGAATTTTTTTTTCTTCTTTTCATAAATATCCTTCATCTTATGTGCTCATATTTTACTTTGAGATACCAAATTGACATCCTTTGAAATAAAGTTTTGGACCATTCATTGGTCTACCTCAGAGGTTACTGTGAGGCAGGATGTCAGTATGATTCAGCTGTGACATCAAATGAGCCACATACGGAGGTGACAGTTGAATTTCCATGAGCATTCGCTCATTTGCCTCTGCTGAGATGATCACAGCTGTTGATTCGTACTAGTGGAGGTAGGTGTTTATGTGATTTTGACACATCTCCCACACAAATTTGGGCTGCCTTCAGTGATGTGTTTCATTTTGGCAGACAGCTGGGGTGAGTGAATGCAGCCTTTTAGGCAGCAAGGACCCATGATGATGTACAGCTGAAACGCTTTATGTCAGGTTTACCTTTCATTGTTTGTCAGCCACCTTCAGGAAGGAAACCTGCTGCAGCTTCATAAGGAGTCACCTGATTTTAAGTTGATGTTGTAAATTAATGTTATTGATGATAGAATTTGTTCTAAAACTTACTGGTTCTTGCATTATATCAATATTTCACTTTGAAATCCTTAATTAGGAAGGTTGCATGTCACTGAAGAAATGGAGTGCAATTTGCCTAACACTGTCTGGATTTCAGAGTGACTCTGTGGGGAAAACATTTGTAGGTACAAAGACAGTAGTCTCTACGTTTTTAGAGTTCTATTTTAACTGACTCTTCCCTCAGAGAATTTTTGGAAGTTGAGAACTATTAATGTTTTTGTGTCATGTTTAGCACAGGAATTGCAGTCATGAATCAAACCAGTGTTTCATATGCTTCAATATCTCATCATTGTCTGGACCAGATTCTTCAGAACAGTAATCCATTCCCATAGACATCTGTGGAGGACGTAGCACCCAAGTTTTTTTGCAAAGTGCATTTGTAGAGTCTTGTTTTGTGCCTAAAACATTCATTATGCTATTATGCATTATGGCTTATTATGCTCTTGCAGTCTACTGCATAAGCCACGGTGCTCCTGTATTTTGTAGTTGTGGTTTCCTGTTTTAAAAAAGGTGTAATTAAGTGAGAAGGGTGCAGAGAAGGGCTCTAGAGGTTTTCAAAGGTATGAAACAGTCAGGAAAAGGAGGATTCTTCAGCTTTGAAAAGAGGCAACACAGGGGGAGAATGAGAGGCCTGATGAAAAAGAAAATTATTTGCTGTCCTTTCCAGTGCAAAACAGAGGGGTATCCAATGGAAGTGGTAGGTAGCGTATTCAAAGCAGGCAAGAGGGGATACTTCTTCACCAAACTCACTTGGAGAGTGTGTTCTGTTAGATTTAAAAACAAACAAACAAACAACAAAAACAAAAAACCAAAACTCAAAACTTCCAAATTGTGTGTGGTCTATAGAGTAGCTTTTAAGTATTTCCAAGAAGTTGTGTCATGAACACAGGAAGTGTGTTTAAATCTCATTTCAGGTAATGCAGTACTACAAATGATTGGATCAAATAAAAATGAAATAATCAGAATACATCTTTCCTCTGAAATACTTGCCGTAGTGTGTAAGAGAAAGCATCAGAATTTTAGAATATTGCAATTAGTTTTAAAATAAATGGTATTAAACATTTCTCCTCACTGTAGGTTGAAACAAATATATGTATTTTACTTGAAATATCTGTGTTTCTATACTTAGTGCAGATCCTGCAGGTCCTGGGGTGACGCCATCTGTTTGAGAACATGTTCTCGGAGGCGAGGCGTGTGCTGGTTAAAAACACGGTCTGTGCAGAGTTGTGTATTTACGTCTCGTTGACAAAATGAATTGTAGTGTAGTACCCATCTGCTTTTAATGCCGCTTTACCTGGTCTATGCTATCTGGAAACGTTAAATGTTTGTGGAGTTGTATCACCTTAGGCTTCCCATTCTCCTGGTATCTCCTTAGAGTCTCCCAAGGCGTAGGTGGACCCTGGCAGCAAAGTCTCCTGGACTTGCATGAGTGTCTGGGCTGAGGCCTCTTGTGAGGAGGGGGAATGAACGGCCCTGTGGTTCCCCTCACTGAGGCAGGTCTTTTGGAAGATTATGGTTTGTGGATGTTTGGGATTGCCTGTCTCATCCCAGCCAATTTTGTCATCTGCTTAGAAGTTGTTCCGTAAACGTCTGAAGTATGAGGCCTGCTGGGACACTGGAGGATTTTGCATCCAGTATGACCTTTTATCTTTATTCCGGCCAGTTCAGCCCGCCTGCGTTGCACGGTCCCGACAGGCTTGCCAGGAAGTAGTTGGAGGGGTTTGGCGGGGTGTGTGGCTGTGGGACGGGTGGCGTGTGGCCCAAGGCCTCCAGTGGCGGTGGAGGCGGCGAGCAGCCGTGGTGGAGGCCTCCCGGCCTCTCTCTCTCCCAGCAGGTGCCCTCTGTCCTGCGGCTGTCCCCGGCGGCCGCCCCCGGGCCCTCCCTAGCCCAGCAGCACCTCCGGGAAGCCACAGGGAAAGTCAGCAGAGCAGCGCAGGCCGTGGCGGTCAGCGTGCCGACAGCATCCCGCCTTGTGCCGCGGCAGTGCGGTGGCCTCATGACTGAAACAGATGGAGGCCCTCCTCCTGGTGTGCCCCCTGCCAGGGGTTTTGATGTGTTGGGAAGAGGAGTGTTTTTTCTGCACGTTTATAATTGGATTATAAATAAATTTTTATTACTATGTAAGTAATATAATTAGATTGCTTATACACTAATAACAATTTATTTATCATGTGCAATCATTATTCCCTATTTTTAATCATACTTAGAATTTCTCTTGCTTTAACCTTTAATCTTTTTAATCTTTACATATGTGCTGAAGGCTTATACTTTAAGACATTTCAGAGGTGAAATCACTTCAGCACATGTTAAAAAACCCTTCAGATAACAAATGATTTTTCCATTAACAATGAAGTGGCAGTTAAAATATTTGTATTATGTACTTGTATGACTGTCTTTCCTCAGTGTCATGTTGGAGAGCAATATAGATTTTAGGGCTGTCTTCTTCATTTTCTTTAATACAAGGCAGTGGGGCAGAAAGCCTGTACTACAGAGTGAGACAAAACCCCCTTGTTAAATAGTTAAAAGGGTTCAGCTGTTTTGCTTTCTGCCATGGTTTGATTATTTGGCCGTTAGAAGAGCTCAGCCCTTGGCCTGAGCCTTGGTTCAGGTCTGGGTCTGGAGACGTGGCCATCTTCAGCATCCTCGCCAAGGATAGAAATGCGGGTGGAACACCTCATGCTTGCTTAGTGAATGAAGCACCCTAGCCTGGGTCATTTTATCTCACCACTGAGCAGAAAATGATGATGTTTATCTGGTACCCATTGCTGTACTTAAAAATGCATGAGAATCTGTGACCAGTAAAGCAAACTCTGAATTTGGTTTTGATAGATTAATTATTGTTACTGGGAAATGCTCAAATGCAATGTCTGTGGTAATAAAGATTGCAGAAACATCTAACTTTCTCAGCCTGATAATTAAGGTAGAGCTCCATGCAAATGTATGACAAGTTTGAGCAGTTAAGAGTTTGATTTTCTTCCTCAACCTTTGAGATCAGAACTGTACAGCGCACAGTGCATGAAAGATGACTTTGGTGATGGGTCAGTATGTTGAAGCTCCAGAGAATATCACAAGGTGTAAAAATATAGTCAGTACACATTGTGACCACTGAGTTTTCACTTCCAATCCTGCAAATTTACTGTTGGAGTTCATTTTTAATTCATGGCTATTCCCACTGGTTTATAGTTTGGGTTTGGGCTTCTGGACTTAGCTGTTCTACTTACTTGCCTTGCAATCTTTGAGAATTGTTCTTTGAATATATCAGAAACCCCCTGTCCTTGCCACAAAGCATGGTCCAATAAACTGCAAAGCCGAAGTGACACACTAGCAAAAATAGAACATTGGATTTTTAAAATAGGTAACTTGGAGGACAGCTCTGTTCATATTTGGCAATTTGTAGAGCTGTACTACATCCTTAAGGTCTTGCTAGGACCTTATTTCATGATCATAAGACCTTGGAAAAGACTACTTGTATGCAATTCAAGAAAACATTTAAAATATTTAACAAATCATGTATGTTAACAGTAATGAATGATAATTTCCTTCCTGTTGGAAATCATAGACCTAGTATATGATCTATGTGATCTGCAAATAATAAACAGAAGAGCATGGTTCACCTTTAATAGACACTGACTAACCCCGTGAAGATTTTTTTTTGTTTTGTTTTTTGGCTGTTGTGTTGAATTTCTGTACAGGATTCAGTGTTGACAACTTTTGGGACCTTTTAAAGTGCTTAGAAGAGAACAAGCCAGTACATGCTAATTTAAAAAATCCACGCTGTAATTCTTTTTGAAGAAATTGCATTGTTGAGATCCAGGTCTGGCCTTGTAGGGCCTGTGTCCAGGATGCCAGGGCCACAATTTATTCGCAAAGGAGATCTAGTTAGGATGATGAATTCAGTGGTGCTTATTTTTAGGGGTCAGTTAGAAATAACGAAAGGGATTGTGTTTCCATAATGGAACTGAAGTTGGGTGTGGATCGTTAAGGTGAATTCTGTGCAGGGAAATTTAGCCTCTATGAAGGTCTTCTGCCAACCTTCATGGGCAAAACCTTACGCCCTAAAATTAATTTCCCTTGCGCAGGTAGGGGCAAAGTAAGATGTCTTCTCATGTTATTAGACTAGCATTAGAGACTTGTAAAAACCAAACATAGTTGTGAATAAAAGATACTGAGATACAGTGGAAACAGCATCTTAGTGTGCCGGGCTAACAGTATGAAACAAATGTTGGGTGTTCTTTTTAGCACCAGTGTGAAGATCTGTATTTCATACTGTAGCTGTAAGCTTTTTGGTGGTTTGAGTGTGCCTGTGATTTTTTTTTTTTTTTTTTTTCCAATCATGAAAACATCAAATGCTAATTTTATTAGATTTTCCATTCATTTTGCTGTTTGGGCTGTAGGTTGTAGTTTTTTTTTTTTTTTCTTCCCCCTTCACTGCTCCCCCACCCAATAAGTTTCAATACATTAGGCAGGTGTAGGTTTTGAGGTTTCTATGTCTATAAAACAGTTTCATGCAACTGCTAATGTTTATCAACTAAGTTGAAATGTGAGTGATTAGAAACCCCATGTTAGGATCAGTGACAATTCATCCTAGCAGAAAATCAGTGTCCTTTACAGTTCTGCCCCTTACAGCAGTGTTTTGCATGTCACAACTGTAAATACAATTCACAGCACAGTGACCACTATCTTATGTTAAATGGCAGTTTTGTAAATAGTTTTGCCTGAAGCATTTTAACACCAAAATTTTAACACATCATTTTCTTGTGTTTGGCTTTTATTTCATATTTTCCCACAATTTAATCATTAGTGAGCCAAATCCCTTTTTACTTCAGAGGTCCTTCCCACTGGATCTTTCTCTCTGTTGGTCTATTTTGATTATTTTAAACTTTTGTTTCACTGTGTGTCTGTCCTTTTCCTGTTTCTTTTCCTGTGGTCCTCCTTTTTTCATTTCCTTGCTTGCTGTCTTCCTCCTATTCTTGTTCTCCTCAGGACTGTCTTCTATGTTCCCTTTGTCTTCCTTCTTTTTGCATTTGTTTGTGAGACACTGAGATCCTTCTTGAAAGACATTTTAGGGGTATGACTTTGGGATGTAAGACAGATAGGGCTAATCATTTGAAAAGCTAACTAAGCACAGGAACCCCCCAGCTAATCTCTGTGCGCTTTGCATACTTAATACTGTGTTCCAATTGCTGTTCTTTTTGACAAGATACTGCAGAATAGGCTTGTTAAGTCTTGCTATCAGGGAACAAAGGGCTCCTCAAAAAAATTTGCCCTTTGCAACAGGATGCTGTCCTGAGCTCACACCCATGCCTCTTGCCAGTTACACTTGGGGAATTCCAGTAGTTGGGGCTCTATGGCCTAAAAATTCCCATCTGTTTAGTGACTTTTGTGCTTTCCCGAAGCTTGTTTTTATTTTTCATCTTGCAATTGGTAAAGGAGAAAGGCTTCTTGCTTCTTCAGGTAGCCTGGTGACTCCTGTTCTCATGGTAGGACATGGAAGCTGTTTGCTGAATGTGTTTCAGTAACCATTGACTAAAGTTGCCAGTTTCATCGCTTGTAGGAGTACTTGACTTAAGGGACACAGAGAATTTAAATGCGTCTTTGCCCTCACGTTCTTAACCAATGCTATAGTGGCAGCGTAGCCAAGGAGAGAGTCAGGAAGGCATGATAAGTCCTGAGCTTTATTTTCCCCCTGCCCTCTGTTCACCCCATATCAGTACAATAAAAGCTGAGCATCCTTTGTGCTTCCTCAGGTTTTTTCAAGTTTCAGTTTCCATTTTCTTTCTTTGAAGCACAGAGAAGAGCACATGTACATAAACAAAACATATTCAAGCTGAAATGCAATAGACACAATTGAATAGTAGTCAGGAATTTTAAGAAAAGCTTTTCTATGAATATTTAATTACTACATTAACTGAGCAAATAAAGAACATGCTATAATATTCATACTCTGTTAGCAGTGGTTCAGTGGAATTTAATATGTTTTATAGTTCATACAGCATCCTGTGTGTTGTGTAGGCCTTCAAAGAATGCCCACATCTAGTAAGCTACAGATCTCCCTAGCTATTCCTTAATTCTCTGAATTAAGGGATGTCTGTTGTTGTTCTTTGCATAGCACATTTCTTAGCAAAGTTCTTCACAGTTATGTAGTGATACCAGTCTTGCATGTTCTGTTACCCCAAAATGGTTCTTAAGTGACTATATATGGAGAGCAAAAGTATAAGCTCTAAGCTGCTGAGATACTGATAATGAGCCTACCTCTTCCAGAATTTAGTGTGCTGTCTTCTCCATCTTTATTAGCATATCTGCTTTGTAACCTTTTGGAGAGGAAAGGTTAAGAGGTATTAAATATTTGGCTTGTTTGCTCCTGCTTAGAGCTTTAAAAATACTGATCATCCAAATGATGGAGGTGGTTTGCAGAACAAGAGGGCAAATGCAGAACCTAAAACTGAATTCCTTTGCTGTGAGTGACGTGTGTGTTAGTTTCTTTTTTAAATCTAATTTGCAGGTTAATATGATTTATCTAAGAGTGAGAAAGAGAATAATGCTTACTTGTGGTGTTGTGACACTTAAAACCCCCAAAATCTCTGGAGATAGCCCTGTAGCTTTTATTTGCTGGCAGAAAAGAGGAGCATTCATCCTCTTGCATTGGCTTGGTCTTTAAATTCCTTATGGCCTTTTCGGATTGCTTACCCTGAGTAAGACTCTGGATTTAAAGATCTTTATAAGAAAAATAGCACACATGGGAACAACAGAAATGTTAAAACTTCCGTTCTTGACTCTGATATTGCTATTCTCCCTCTTGCTGGCTTAGGAAAATAACATTAATAGATGTTGAATTAAGACTTCATCAGCGGGTCTGTACTTCATTCACTTAGAATCCTTACAGCTATTTTTTCCTGCATATAGTGATAATTACTCCTGTTGGCGGAGCAGAACTAATCTGATCTGCTTTGGCTGCTGAAATCTGTGAAGGAGCCAGGAATGATTTCTGTGTTGAATTATTAACCCTGAATGTACAGTTCTGTCAGTACCACAGTGGGCCCCTGCTTTCTCTGAGTACCTAGTAATCTGGTGTTAATGAACATACAGATACCAAAAAAACCCAACTGTGTCATCTAATAGAGGTATAATATGCTTCTATTTTGGTAACCCTGCTTTTGGGATTGGTCTGTCAAAGATGGCATGTGCTGGGGAACTGTCCGGCCTGGCTTACGGGAAGGAGCCATTGATCTATGAGCAGCTGTAGTTGTCAGTACCTAATTTTCCTCCTTTATTGGATGTGGCTGAAAGAATTTAAAGGAAGCTAGACATTTTCTGCGCGCACACATTATGTAGGAGCTGATGAAACCCTTGGGTCTGTATCTCTAGTTACTCTTACTTTTTATGTATATAGGCTCAAGGTACAATTTTGATCTTGCTGCTGTGTAGCTTCACTATAGTCACAGTATCTTCACTTCGTGGCTAGAAGAGGTGATGGTGCTGTTTGGTCACAGTAGGGAGTTCTTGTATTTCTCTCTCAAGTTTGGACTTGGCAAGATTCAAACAGCATTACTGTGGAATTTATGTTACTCCTATCAATGCAGTTGTTGCAACAAATACTGAAACAAGTGAGAAGAGAAAAATCCGCAACCCTCAGGGCATTAACCAACTTCTTTGAAGGAAACTTTGAGGTGACAAGTTCTGTTTTGGTGCTTTCTTTCACTGAAACAACTTGTACATATTAGTCTCGGTGACGGAATATAGGAAAGCAATTCTTCCAGTTAAATCCATTATGGCAATTTTCACATTTCTCCTCTTGCTCAAGAGCTATAACTGCATTATTTTCCTTTTTGCATATATTCTCAGGAATAGAGTGGAAATCAAAATGAGATATTCCCAGCTAATCTGTTGTCATCAGTATCCCAGAAATGGACAGGAAAGGTCAGGAGCCCATGTTTTGCGGTAAGTGCTGAGGTATAGGAAGAGAATGTAAGTTTAATGGCAGTGATCTGTTACTCTAGTATTCTTCTGCCTTCTATTCTTGTGTAATTCTGCTTTTCTAAAACCACAAATGACTGATAGAAAAACCTCCCATCTTCAGAAGCCTGTATGTGCCTCCTTGCATGTAACATCAGTATTTCACAAACTAGAAAAAGACAGTGATTGTGCCTTCTGAGATGCGTGAACTGAAGCCAAATTTGCTCATCTGATTGCTTCCCTTTTATATACTTGTTTTGAACGCCTGGCCTTTCCTCAACTATTTTTGTCATAAAATGCTTGCTGTTACTCAAAACCCCACCATTTTTTGTTTATGCTTATAAGGCTGTTTAAAGACTAGGCAAAGGGAAATAGCTGCAGCTGTGTAGTTTATAAAATGGTGCCATTTAGAGGAGGAATAGGAGGGGAAAATTTCTGGACTTTCCCTGATTGAGATGCCTTATTTCTCCCACAGGAGGCAAGGTGGATGTAGTGGACAATTGGCTAAGCAGAGTCCTTCTTTTTTATGTTTTTACTCTTTTGTCATAGCTTGTACGTGATGGTGGCTAGGAGCAACTGGCCTTGGTTCTTGTGCAGTTAGTGGGAACCTCCTGAAGTCTGCTCAGGGCTGTGAATGCAACATGCAAAAAAGCCTGGGAAGTGCGGTGATGAAGGGGATGGGTACACAAAGTCAACAGAAGTGAATCACACTGGAAAAAAACACCTTCTCTGACATAGAGCGACAATGATCCATTTTGTTTTTAATACCGCATTATAGCCTAGCATCTATTTAGACTGTCTCAGATGCTCAGGCTTCAGTATGTTCTCTAGTTTGTCCTAAATGCAGTATGAATGAATGTTGATCCAGATACAAACACAAGGAAACTGCCAGCTGCCCAAGCTTTCTTCCTTGCTTGTAACTAAATCACCATAATAAAAAGGAGGCGGAAGTTGAAATAAATACAAATAGCTGTTTTTTCCACTATTGGTAATTTAAAAAAAAAAAAAAAAGTTGAAAGCGGTTTAGAACTCTGTCTTTCCTAAATGCTTGTCATATCTTGACCTTTCAGTTTTCACTCGCCTGAGTGGTGTTGCTATGTTGGAATTTCATATGAATGTCTCACAGCAGAATTTGATCTTCAGAGCTCTTTGTGTTGGTCTCTGAACACCCTTAGGAGTGGTTTTAGTACAAAAGATATATCTAGATATGGAATCTTATGGTCTGTACCAAACAGACTTTTATTCCATTAAAGTACATCAGCGTTAAAATATATTTTCTGAGACATATCTCTAAGAGTATATGAATAGAGGATACATGAAATGGATTTTTTTTTTTTTCCTTTTGCATTTCATCTTTTGCTTCATTAGAGGCCTGGTTAGAGAAATCCTTCTTCCCTGTGGGGAGCTACAGTCCTGCCTGTGCTTTTTGTGCCTAATTAGTCATATCTATTCAGTACCCTTTATAAAATATCTCTATACATTTCTGTCAGCACGCATAACCGTATACTGTATAGAAAAAGCCTCAAATAAATGATTCTTTTTGTGTGAAGTGGCAAATGGTAGAAAACAACACGCTTTTTCAATGGAACTTCACATAATTTGGTTTGCACTTCACATAATTTGATTTGCCCACTTTCTTCTACTCTATTCAGTCAAGTACAGTCCCAATGATATAAATCATACCTCCTTTTTTAGGTGGTAGACGTTTTCCCCCCCAAACTTTTCATTTCAATAAATGTTGTGTTAATGCCTCTCAGAAAATTAAATTCAGTGCAGAATGGACCAGAGGCCACTAAAAGTCTACTCTGTTCCATAAAAAACCAGTGGTTTATCACAAGAGTTGTATCATGTTGGCAGCCCTGACAATGACAATATTATCAGTTTGTAGTAGTGTAACTACTTATGCTGTGAAACATTAGGGTGCTTTAGAAATGTCCTGATAATCTACAGATGTTAATATTGAAAATTGTTCTCAGGGTCCTGAACCCCAGCTGGTTGTGATTTTGTTGATCTCTCTCTGGGTGCTGGTTGTGCTCTCCTCTCATGGTATACCTGGAGATGAGCCAGATACAAGCTGTATTTTTAACTAGCGTACGTGTTTTTGGACTCATGGCTTATACTACCCTACTGCAGTATTTTTACTGATCTGTGTGTTAAGAATTCTGGACTACTGTCTCCCAATACAGCCATGTAATTTAAAAAAAAAAAAGGAAAAAAAAAAAGAAAAGAAAAAAAAAAAAAAAAAAAAAGAAAAAAAAAAAGAAAGAAAAAGGCAGCATTAACTCTTTCAAGAGAATGTTTTTAAGTTGTGTTATCTTCTAATGAAGAGAAAGAGTTTTTGTAGTGAAAGACATTTCCTGTGGAGGAGATTTTCCGAGATTAGACCAAGCGAGAGAAGCCTAGCTCTCCTTGCATCTCTAAGAGAACTGCATACCCAACTGCTCTTTATGCCTTTAATGATCTCCCTTGTGGTGTGCCGAAGTATAATGTTTTTCTTTGAAAAAGAAACACAATAATATAGTAGGTTTCCAAATATCCTGAGGACTGTACTGACTAATGAGAGACTGCACACTGATGATGCCTTTTCCTTACTGCCAGTGAGGACGGTTGTCTTTTATAGAACTTCCTAGATTTTAGGTGTATGCCCTTTTTTAATTTGGAGGTTTCTTTTACTAATTTGTACTTCCTCATACAGTAACCACAGCGATAAAAATCTTTGTTTTCCTTGAGGAAAATTGTTTCTTTAGGTGATGGCAACATAAAGTTTTAGAAATCTTTCTGAAAGTTTTCTGGGTAATATAATAAAAATAACTTTTCCAACACATGAGTAGCATATAATGAGTTCTTTTTAAAGATCCGCCCCGCTCCCCCCCTATATTTTATTGCAAAATGAGTGCATATAAATAGGAACACATTGTTGGTTTTAGTGGTCTCACAGTTTTATCCTGGTAGCTACTGTGGTTAGCTTAATAGTTTAGTAATAAGCCTTTCATTTTCATTATACAAGAGAAAATGGATGGATACTGAATCATTACATGTCCAACTAAACTCACTAAGCAGTCTTTGAACTAGCAGGCGGCTTAGACTTTTGTGTCAGGCAGCCTGTTCTGCTAAAGGCGCTGTTTGGCGCACACTCGTTGGGGATGTGGTCCCGTCTCAGGTGCAGGTAGATTTGACAGATGCTTAGTCTGAGGTCTCTAGAGCCTACAAGAAATGTAATATAACTGCTATGTTATCATATGGTTATTGAATATTAGATTATAATTATGTCAAGTGTATTTAACAGATTACACATGTGTGTCTTAGAATATTCGAAGAATTGAATTTATTACTTACATTGTAGGTACTTTAACATTTCCTTTAAAACATGTGGGCTAAGGGAAACTTAATTTTTTGTAATACGCTCTCTCATCTATTTGCATATAATTCATAGTAATGATAATTTAAACACAAAAAGCTGATGTCACAAAATTCCCTCCAAATTGGAAGTAACTAATACATCTTGTTGAAAAAATGCTGCCATCTTTATCTTTTATTGTAGGAGACCTCTGTTAAGAATAATTTGAGAAATTTTGCAGAATGGGAAGGGCATTTTGTTTGTTCATAACTGCTGATACATTAAACAGTTCTTTTAGCTATGTTAAGAAGCTAAATGCAACTCACTAAAATGCTCTCTAGCAAACCTAGGCCAGATTTTAGGCCCATGACAGCTCCTGTCTCTCCCTTAACTTCTTGCTCTCTTTGGAGGTAAATAACTTTATGCAGCTGTAAGCTTTCTTTGCACTGGCAAACTTCAGCACTAACTAATCTTAAACTCAAAACTTAAGTTTTAAAAAGGCAGCTGAGTTTTCCAGTGAGGAAAAAAATTATCAGTGGTTGTGAGAGTTTCAATGTAAGAAAGTAAATCGGTATTCAAGTTGAATCAGTATTCTGCATTGGACAAACCTAGTGGCCGTTGATGGTTTTTAAGAAAAATAGTAAAAAACCTGGGGGAATAAATATACCAGAAAACAATAACCACTTTGTATGTGCCATCTTGTTTTTAAAGCTGCAGCCTCCCAAACCAGCTAGTGTTCTAGTTCTTTCTGCCAGCGTCATGGTGGAAGAAGCACATATGTTTTACATCTCTTAGTCTTCTAACCTTGTAATTTTGACTTGAAAATGATAGTCTTTGCAAAACCAGAGAAGCTTGTGGTACTGACTAAGTAAGCTAGACTAATTTTTCAAATTTCACTAGGCATAGAAGTCCGACATAAATGCAGTGTTGTCCTCTAGCAGCCCAGCACATAGCCCAGCACTGGCTGCCCCATGTAGGCTGGGAGTATGCGCCGATGGGACAGTTTGGGGTGGAGGGAAGGCGGAAGCTACAGCTCCGCCTGGTACATCTGTGGCCCCTTACACTTGATGTGGCAGTTGTCAGTCACAGATGCCTTCCTGGGGGCTTTGGCTTGTGCAGGGATTGCTTTTGTGGTGCTTTGTGATGAGTTTGTTGGCTGTTGTCTTGATGTCCGCAGCCATCAGAGTTGTCTGCTCTTGAAGCTTCTCTTGTTGAATCAGTGCTTTCATATCTGTAACCGTGCTGTAAATCTGATCTATCAGGTGCTCTGCTCTTTCTGTGTCTGGCTGGTTAGTTCTATGTAAGACATGGAAGTAGGGCCCCATGTTGAATTGGTATTTTGCTGTTTCATGCTGAAGGTAAAGCAGTGACATACTTCGGTTTGAGTGAGCGGTTTGGGTATTTATTACTTTACACTCAGAAGAGGTGTGGCTGTGGCTATTAATGTAAAAATACAGCTTTTATAAACAACATTAAGTTGGAACATTTATGTTAGGACAGATTATAAAATTGCTATACGATTCTCACTCTTATGAATCCAGTATAACATGGAGAACTCTAGGAACTCAGTTTTAATATTGAGTTGCTGTATCAGTGCTTTTAAAATGCATATTCAAAGCACAGTGCTGGGTCATTTAAAATAGTGTTGCTTATGAATATCATATTTGCTTTTGAACTGTATTGCATAGTGGATCATAAGACTCTACAACAGCATCTTTATGGAGCTAATGTCCCATAAGGTACTAGTGGTACCTTACGGTGCTAATCATTATCAAGAACGGGTATTGTACTTTTTAGCTATCCTTCTTTAGTTACTACAATGCTATTGATAGCTATTATCTTTTGTACTGGTAAGGTTTTTAAAAAAAATAGTCTCCTGTGTTCCAGATGGAGAATATGTATTCATAATGTCTTTAGTGCATTAAAACAGTGCATGTGTGTTCATTAAACATTCAAACTAGACTTTTTATCTTAATGGTGGAAGACACTTGATGTGTATGTGAAGAATAACTTTCTCATATTAATACCATTTTATTAAGGGAACTTTATTTGTTTTGTTCTGTGCTGTCTGTAGAGAACTGAAAAGAAAGTCTGTATTTAGACTAATTTGTATCTAGTAGCATATTGTAATTTCCCTTTGTTTACATAAAAAGAGATAAAATAGTTTCTGTTCACAAAGTGTCTGCTCAGAATTTGGTTAACGCTTTTGACTCTGAAGGGAACTTTTATGGCTGAAGTAGATAGAACCAGTGGAAGATCACAGCGTAGTGAAAGTGCTGACTATAATTACAAATAGTTGTATCAGTGAATTTTGTAATGTATGTGTAACCAAAGTGAGTGCACAAGTTGCTATTTGACATACTTGATGCTTATTGTTTTTGTTTTCTTTCCCCTAGTTTCTTTGCTTGAAGAATATAAGGACTTTTCTTTCGGCATGTTGTGAAGTATTTGGGATGAAGAAAAGTGAACTTTTTGAAGCATTCGATTTGTTTGATGTGAGAGATTTTGGAAAGGTAAGGATCCTTTTAATTATATCCTGAGTAACACCTGTGTTCTGCTACTTGAGTATAGAAGACTTTCATGGTAGATGTGATGTTGGAAGTTGTGACTAATAGATGAGCATTCATTAGTAAAAAAACAGTGGGGAAGAATTAAGAAAGCAGAACAATAAGATATACATTGGAGGGGTTAATAAAGGACAGAGGAAAATCCCTGGTAGGAAAGTTCTGAAGGTGTGAAACGCATAAATAAAGGTAAATGAAATGTATGAAGATGGCAAACTGTGGGCAAGTGCTGTCTGATGAAATCACTTCTGACATAAATAGTGTGGACTCGGAAACCCTGGGCCTATACATTGTAAGACCACATGGCACAGACCATGTTTTTTTTAGTCTCAAGTGCTCGAAATTCACCCATGTATCTGCCCTTGTAACTTTTTTTTTTTTGATAATTTTTAAAAATCTGTTTTTTTGCTTCCCCCCCCCCGACCTGCTGCAAAGCTCAGATAAAGCTATGGTGGATGAATATGACTATTCTAATTTACAGAGCCTGAAGTGTATTCTGTAAGCCTATGATTAGTTACTCTGTATGTAAAAGCTTTTTCCAGTCTATTGTTCACAACCTCCTACGTATCTGTTTGATCTGTCATTGCTAGCGTATGTTCAGTTCAACTTCGGTTTCTGCTTTTGAGTCATAGGGTATCATTACCCTAATTTCACAGGAAAGGGTCTAAAAATTACCTGAAGTAACACCAAAAATAGTTATTTATTCAAATTTAGTATATTTCGGGCATTATTCCTTTTTTTTAAGAGATCATACTTTTACTATTCTTTTTACGCACTGGTCTTTATATAAGAAGGCATAGAGGTAAAGATGATGTAAAAGTGCAAGCATGAGTCAGGGCTGCAATATGGCTGAGAGTTTGAAATAGTTCAGTGATTACTGTTAACCAAAATATCTAATTATTTTTCTGAATCTTTGGTTTTAAGTCCTTTGACTATAAAATTAGATAAACTTGGTAATTCCACCTGTTCTTTAGTTGTGCTGAACATCTTTGGTCCTCATAAATCATACTTAAGACAAAGCTTTTGTTAAAATGTGTTCTTTTTTACAAATTTAGTGTATTGCTTATTAAAAATGAGATTTGTTTTTGTTTTGATTGTGCAAGCAGCAGGGGAATTAAAATTGTTGGTGTTTTCTTTGTGTGCTAGCAATGTCTTAAGGTGTTTAATAACTCAAGTATCTTAATGCTTGCTTCAAATCTCTGATACCTGTGCCTAATGCACAGAAAATTTTTACTACTGCATGTTCTAATTAATTGCAGAGAGTTTAACATTTTGTGCCACATAAACATAACCAGCCTGTTTTTTTAATACAGTCTAGTTTTGACAACTGTTTTGCAGTGCAAATTATTATTGCTGCATCACTAAATACCCAGTAAACAAGTTTTGAATTAAGTCTTCATTTAACACAACAAATATGTTTCTGGTACTCTTTAGTTGTCATTTTAACAGAATTTATTTTGGAATACAATTTTATGTAAGTAGAATAATTGGTTAAAAAAAAAAAATACTGTCTTCCATCCACGACAATGAGTATTTTATTTCTCTTCCCAAAGTAAGATTGGATGCAGACACACGGATTTTTTACCGTGTTTATTGTCACAGTATAGCACAAATAGACTAATTACTCCTGGTACTGGTATTTCAGTTTTAGTGGTGGTGATAGTGCTTACATGCAGTGGTTTCTCTAGTCTCGGCCTCTTCAGTCTCCTTTGGCATCTTTCTTGGAAAGCTACCAGGTGAAAATGCAGTGACAAATTTTAAAGACACTAGTGTGTGGGATTCTTTAATGAGTCTAACTATGTGCATGGTAACAGCTGCTTGTGCAGACAGAGGTGGAGATGCTAAACTGAACAAGCCCGTGCAGTCCTTGAAATAGCTGTGCTTGGCACACTTCTAGGTGCATAATGGCTCTGCTGTTCAGCTGTTTCCATTGCATGCTTGTGGGGAGGCTTTCCACACACACAAGTGGAGGTTGCAATATGCTCTATTTAGATAGGCTGATCTGTGTATTTTACTAGCGTCTGCAAATGAGCTCGTAGTCCGCTTCCTAAAGCAGTTGGTGAACTCGAGGCCATTAAGGAAGTGGAAGGGAAAATTACAACTGTACTAAAATGTATAACTAGCCTTATACCGAGTTATTTCTACAGTTGTGTCATGTTTGTACAGTTAGCTGAGATCATCTGTAAAGCAGCAAGGGATTTCAATTGCATATCTGATAAGGTACCTATTACTTTGGAAAGTCTGTTTGCTAGTAGTGGTGGTGAGAATAAGAAAGCTTATCTTTTTCAAGTTACTCTTTGCTGCTCAGCTTTCCCCTTCATTATTTTTTTCCTATGAGTAACAACCCCAATATAGTCCTAAATCTCTGGCCGTCTTGAATTGAAACTGTGTATATGCAAAAAGCCAAAAAGACAGTGCTGCAGATTTTTACTGCTACTGCAACCAAGTAATTCCACTGTTTCTAAAAGAATTCTTGGAACTGCTCTCCCTAAATGTGTACAAAATAGGAATGATCTTAAAATGATCACAAGCACAAACAAAAAGGATAATATGGTTTAGAAACAGTCTGTTTTCCAGGCTGTTGATCAAAGAGGTGATGGAATGAGGGTGTGCAATTATCTACAGCCTCTAACACTCTAACACATTTGAATGTACTGGAAACTGTTTTGAGATGTCAAAAGTTGGCAGGTACTTATTAGAGATGTAAGTAAACTGTAGTGAAGGTGACTCCATAAGCCTTATATATCCAGTACTTTTAAATGCTTCAATTTAATGTATAAAGAAACAATTATTAGATTTGTTGCCTTACAATGGAATATTCCGTTTAATATGACAGATTTCAATGACTAGTTAGCCATGCTAGTGGAGGGAGCACAAGAAATGTGCCAGCTGTAAATGAACAATGTGCCTTCAAGGAAATAAGATTGAAGGGAAAGATCCGCTGAGAGACCTGATGATGGAAACTGTCATTTTAAAAAAAAAAAATTCCAATGTTTTTCAACTTCTTAAAGAAAATGGTAGCAAAATGCTGCGCATGGTAGAAGTAGCAGCTGTACATTGCCTATATAGTCATAAGACTTTTAACAGCCTTATGAAATACTGGTTACAAAATGTTTGATGCAATGGTGAAACTTGCATTGAATAGCTAGGGGTAAACGAGCTGTTCTCCGATGCTTTAACATAATGAATGAAAATTTGACTTGAACTTTGTGCTCCGCTTTGCAGAGACTCTTTGATCTCTCAGTGACTAGAGAAAAAGAGGAGTGTATGTGGTGTGGATGGAAATCAGAGGTGAAGCTGAAGTAGCAACATGTAGGTAGTTAGCGAATAGGTAAAGAAACAGGGAAGCAGGTAACCTCATGAGTATGTTTTTAATGCATACATTCTGTATGAATAATAGTATCAGCTGTTACAAGATGAGGGTTTTCTTCTGTTTCAGGTATAATAGCGCAGATTTTTTTATTTTTAGACTGACTGTGCTTGAAAAGAGGGGCTACGTTACACAGAAATGGGAAGGCTCTTAAATCATGCTTTCTAAAACTACATAAAACTTGTTTTTCCTTGAGTTCTTCAGTATTCACCCATTCCCACTCCCTCACCTTTCTATCAGTATGTTTCATTGTTGCTGCATTAAGTTCCTGACGGAGCATGAAATGCCTTCCCACGCACACAGGGTGCCAGACAGTGTTTTCATTACGAATTCCATGCTGGAGAGTCATTTTTCACTAGTACGGGGTTGTCAGGTTCTTCCTTTCTACCTGTGTGCCAGAATCAACGAATAATGTTGATACTTGTTCTTTCAGCTCTGTGAGCCCTGCACACTGCTCGAACAGCAGTCTTTGCTGTTTGGTATGCTGCGACAAATTGTTGCTCTCCCTATTCTCTGACGGAAGTGTGCAACTAATGTGTTGCAGAAATGGAAATCTGAGGATTAGTTCCAGCGCCCGTTGATGTCAATAGACGCTCTCTGGCCTCAAAGAGATGTGTTTGAGGTCCTGTGGGGGAAAATGGTGTCCAGATATTGTCAGAAAAAGAACTCTGTGTACTCTGCTTTTAAATATTCTAAGCAATGTATAACAGAGCACAGAGCGTTTTTTTTATGGTACAACTGATCTAATATGAACATAGCCATAGACCATCCCTAGTAGGGGTCCCGCAATACAAATAGCGTACAATATTCAATCATTTTAAAAAAAAGACAAACAAGGGGATCAAATATCAACTGCTACCAGTCAAACAAGTACCTAATTGTTTAAAAGCATATAACATAATGTCTAGTGTAGCTAACTCTCCAGTGACACTTAAAAGGCTAGTTTCTGTGAAAGCAAGCAACTGCTGTGAAAATATCAAATGCATATACTAAGGTCTTGTAGTTTGTGATCGTTTTAGTCACTCTCTTAGTGCAAAGGAAATCCTGTCTATGATGCAGCAGAAAGTCATGCTGAAGTTGAGGATCCTGGTGTATTAGTATTCCCTCAGGTTTAACAGATTCCAGGAAGATCAGGCAGCTGTGTATGAGATACACACCAAAATCAACACAACAAAGAACAGTTGTTATAAAAAGTTACATGCCTTTCCAGGAAGAGAGAGGAGGAAAAATGTTTAGGAAAACTCCAATAAAACTTAAGTATTTGACATTAACCTCAGTTGTTTCACATTTTATTTGGTGGGTTAAATGAGTGAGGTATATATAAGCACTTTCACAAATAGAGTCATATTGAAAACAGCAGAACATTGGGGAACATGCTAAGACATTATGGCATATTTTAGTAAAGATACTAAAATGGAGAAAGATAACCTAATCAGTAAAAACAAGACAGTCATTAAAAACTGAGATCTGTATCTTCATTCTCTGACCTCTTCTAGTGGTAGAATTAAAAAAAAAAATAAAATCTTAGTGGTTTGCTCAAGAGCTAGCTGTACAATTGCTTTTAGGAGTAGCACTTCAATGTTTTCAAATGTTTCAGTGAGACAGACTAGTTTGGGATGAATGACACTTGAACTCCTTCAAGGTGTGCTTGTGAATGTGAGAGAATGAAGAAACAGAAGATACGGACAGGTTTCAGCTTCCTTCTCCGTGGAAATGCTTTGGACAAAATGAGCAAGAAAACACTAGCCTGTTGCAAAACTGCTTGGCTTGTATGGAAGACCTTACTTGTTAGACATCATTTCTGTTTGTGTAGAGTTACATAAAGGGCAAACACTCGGTAGCCTCTCTAAAAGCCTCCCTTAAATCATAACAAAAAATGACTTCCAGCCCAAAAGAACATAAGTCATAATTTTGGGCAAAGTGATGAGGTGGGTGAATGAGCGGGATGAATAATGGTGTAGATCATCAACCACCTTTTTGAAAAGTCCTTGAAAATTTATGGACATAAATTGCCATGGTCGGACAGTAGAAACCATTATAAAACACTAGATAAATTTAGTGTACTTATCTGTAATAATTTGTTGCAGCGATCATCACCATAATGTCTGTACAAATCGCTAGGCATATAACTTCAATAAATCTAAAACCATTAGCATGAGCTTATAACTTCTACATGAACATTTCAGGATTATGGTCTTGGATGTTCTTGTGGCAGAATATTAGTGGACTGTCACCTCACTGGTCTTTCCAAATGAGCCTTCATGAATTTCTTAAAGGTTTGTCATAACTTTTTCAAGTTACAATGCTTGCTTCCAGTTGATGAAAACGATAACGATAATACTCGTTTTTGACCACATCAGAACGTTGAACATACCACAAGTATTGGATCATTAACAAAAAATTCTCATCCAGGGAGTGCTTGGAATGTTTTGGAAGTATCAGAAGAGTTTGAGTCCTGATATAATGTAGGATTCTGTTCAGTTTTTCAGCAAACGTGACCAGGTTTGGAAAGTCAAGTTTAATGAGAAACTGCTAATAGAGAATAAAACTGAGTTCCTGAGCATGTTTCTCCATTGTTAAGATGATGTCCAAATGTTAGGTGTATCTGGTTTACCTATCCTGGAGATGCTGAACTCACAGCATTGAATGCTGGTAACAGGCATTTCTCTTTGAGGTGGAAGAAGTTTTGGAGGAAGAGGACAGTTGAAGCTTGAATAGGTTTAACAGGGTTTAAGACTCGTGTCTTCTCACACATTTGTTTATAGAAATGTTTTTAAACCTTATTTTTAAACAGGGAATTAATGCTCTGCAGTACTTGCAATACAGGCATTTCAGTAACCTGAAGTTGATGGTGAAACTGACAACTTAAACCCTAAACTTCCTGAATTTATAAATATTGGTGAAAGTAACACAAATATAACTAAAACAAAAACAGAATAAATGATAATAAATGAGTGACTTGCAGATGAAGTCCATATGAACTGTGAAGAGTTTTGTGTGTATCTTTTTTTCTGTGACAGTGAAATTGTTCACCCTCTAAGAAGGATAGGAAGCGTTTTGGTTTTTTGTTTTTTGTGGTTTTTTTTTTGTTTGTTTGTTTGTTTTGTTTTTTTCCCTCCTTCTTTTGCAAAGCCTGGAGGCTTCGAAAGAGGAAAAGCATGGCAATTTTCTGTTAGTACAGCGGATAAATGGAAGAGGGGCGGAAGAGGAGAAGTTGAAGTACAATTTGTATAAGCTGTTCCATGTTCTCTCATGCTTGCAGTATAGTTAATTTCCAAGAGAACCCCTCTCTCACTTTGACCTAGATTCTCCTGCTTACAGCCTGGGTTCTCTACTTGTTTTTCTCTCTGCTCTGGGATTTTGAGATTCAAATGACATAATCATGAAATTATAATGTCTCTAGAAACAAATAGTATAGGGCTATCCAAGTTGCCTGGGCCTGTTGGTCATTCTGATATTTCCAGTTACCACATGAAATGTGCTTGACAGCAGCCTAAAAAGCTTGTTGCAAATTGTGTTTGAATTTCACATCTTGTTAAGATGCAAGATGGGTTTTCCTACTGAATTTACAAAGGCTTGGTTTGTGATATTTGGACCAATACACTCCTATTTTTGTCATCAGAGGTGCAAATTAAATAATCACATCAGAGATTGAAGTAGGGTGCAGTTATAGAGCTAAAGGGTTTACAGTTTTTACTCACTTAATGATCCTCTGCCTCTTTTGAGCTGGGGGACATTTGATTTCTGTTGATGTTCTTCATGTCTGCTTATAGGTATTGGATTCTGAGTAAAAAATACCAC
>VZTL01000016.1:0-15455 GCA_013400535.1 Scopus umbretta
ATATTTTCTCTGCATTGCTCTTCAAAAGTATCGAGGTATTTGTTAGCTCATGTGGAAGTAGAGAAAAGAAGCTTGATCCGAAAAAGGGAAAAATTCTTCTACTTTCTGTCCTTCGAACTTACAGAGAGATATCTAGATATAATATTTACATAATATATAATAATTCTGTCACATATATATACATATTCTGTCCCTCACATATGTATATATAAAACATGCATAATTAAACTTCCCTCAAAATCTTGTTTGCCAATAGTTTTCTCTGACTAAGAGGAAACAATTCATTTTTACCTACATTTTTCATCAGGGTTGCATTCCATTTCATATTCCCCATGGCAGGGGGATAGGACTAGATGATCTCTGAAGGTCCCTTCTGACCCAAAGCATTCCATGATTCTATGATTTCTGTTGTTCTTAGATACTTGGGACTCAGAATGAAACAGCACATAGTTTGTGTAAAAAAAACAACATTGCATGTGAAAAGAACTGCAGAGTCTACCTGAAATCTCTGCAGAGGAAGAAAGCCTTTGGAGAAAAGCCATCATTCTCAGCACATATGTGTGTGAAAATCACAGGCAAACACTTTGCACAGCATAGACTTGCTATATTGTCCAATTTCTTGCCAATGATGCTTCTGCAGACCATCCGATCTTTTAAAATACACAAAATGATAGCAGAAAAAGTTTAAGAATAAGTGAATGTAGCAATTCTTCCCAGAGTATAGGACAAATCAAAGCCTTTTTCTCCTTCCGTACTTTTCCCCTGCCTTTGTATTTGCAGAGTATCACACTCAGAGTAGAACTCAGATCTTGGGAAGCAAGGCACTGTCTGAGTTTTGGACATATTTGCTGCCATCAGGTGGGGCAAATGAGAGGATTTACACACTGTTCATCCTTTCCAAGTCATGTTTTTGTCCCAGTCATTGAAGAGATTTCAGCTTAACCAATCTCCCCAGCTCACTCCCCTTGGGTACTATTTAATGAAGGTGGATTGTATGCTGTCTCACCCAAATGATTTCAGCTACCCTGTCACATCCATCCCTTCAATATTATCCCAGTTTACATAAGGAGTACCATATCCTATAGCAGCAGCTGGGGCGAAGCTCTGAGAAGGAGTGACACTTCAGTCCTTTTTCTTCCCCTTTTTCTCAGACAACATGCTTAAACTGAACAAGAAAGATGCAAAGCTTTCGACAGATTTCAAAATACTGTTTGGTTCTCCAGCTTCAATTACTTTGTTTTGTACTCACCAGCTGTAATAGAATACAGGAACTGAGATCAAGAAGTACATTAGCCTGAGAGAAATTGTCCTATTTCAACTGCAGTAAGAATCTCCTTCCATACTATACAAATATGTCCCAGAGCTCTGTCTTAAAATTGACTTAGTCTCATGATTTTATAATCTCTATTTTCACTTTTTAATAAACATACATATTTTAATATTATTTAATTCTCTTGGACTGATGATCGTTTACTTGTAAAACTTTTTACAATTCAAGAATACTTTAAAAAAGTTTAGATAAAATTTGAAACATTGAGAAGACAAAACCTTGGCTCCTTGTTGAGTTTCTAGAAGCAAACAGAGAAATGGTTACTCACTAAGAAAATAATTTCCCAGTCATTATGGAAGCAACCAAATTTGGAAACACATTCTAGTCAGCATAGTAAAACTGCTAGTTCAATTCTGAAACTCCTACATTAGAAACTAGCAAATTGTATTTATTGTAAAACCAACCTCGCTGTATATTGTATTTCCTAATCAGAAAGTCTAGTAAAATGTGGTGTAAGAGTTTTCTTGATCAAAGTTCACTCATTTTGACATATTTCTGGAAGGAACAGAACTTAGGCTTTATTTTTTCTAGGATTTCTAACTACTTATTTCTAATGTCAAATTATTTTGGCTGTTCTATACTGCATATAGTTAAAACATGATCACCCTGCTAAAATCCTCACTTGATGATGCAACAGGTCACAAGGGATAAAGCAGAAATCATCAAGACATCAAAACTGTAAGGTGTTGCTGTTGCAGTTGGCCAAAGTTAGGACAAACATATGTTGAAGAATGTCAGTGTTTCTAAGACTATGTCAAAATTCAGAATTAGAATTTAGATTTTTATTTTACAACCCATAATCTAACACATCATCTTTGTTTCTCTCTTACTCTCTGCTATGTTGCTCTCATGCATCGATTTGCCTCAAAAGCTCTTTCCTTCTGTCATAAGTATGGAGCCCAGTCTTACAAATTAAGAAATAGTAAATAAACGTTTGCCTGATTACTTAGTCTATAAGGGAACTGACAAAACAAGCTTGAATGGCGCTTTCCATTGATGATTGTCTACAGATGAGAGCTATGTATAGCACTTTTGAAATCTCAGATTGCAAACAAAGCTAGTAGAGGCTTAGGGGCATCTGTTTGGGCTTCTGACAGAGTAAGCATTTAGTTACGATTTTAGTTCACATCACGACTGTGCTTTTTACGTGAGTCCCCATTTATCGTGTTCTGGTTTATTTGGCACAGAGACCTTGGACTGTATGAACTGGATTCCATACAGATGAAACTATACCAGAAGAAACTGTTCAGAAGCATACCTAGTGCTCCAATCAGTCATGGATATTCAGCCCAAACGACAAGGCTAGCATTAGCCTGTGAGATGCAGTCTGGATTTTAGCTTAAAAAATTTCCAGACCCTTCTAACCCTTGTTACTGAAAACAGCCTGTTGTGGTTTAACCTGAACTGGCAACTAAAGCACCACACAGCCGCTCGCTCACCCTCCTGGCACCTGGCAGAGCATGGGAAGCTGAAAAGTCCTTGACTGGTGTCAGCACTACTGAGCAACAACTAAACCATCAGCGTGTTATCAGCATTGTTCTCGTACTAAGTCCAAAACACAGCACTGTAGCAGCTGCTAGGAAGAAAAGGAACTCTGAATGAAGCTGAAACCAGGACACAGCCCTTTAAATTTTAACATCATGTTTTACTTGGTCTTTTTATTAAAATCTGTGGCATTTTTTTTTTTAAATTCATGAAGGATTAATGTTATAAAGTAAGAGATAAAGTATTAAGAGAAATGGTAAATTAAGCAGAGTAATTCTGCCCTATGAATCTAATTTAGACCTGTTCTGTCACATTAAAAACATATTTAAAAAACCCACTGATACAATATTAAGGGGAAAAAAAAAACCCAAACCAAAACTAAGTCTATTGTTTTGACATTTTTGATTTGACAGTTTCCTAGAACTTTGTACCCTGTCTAGTTTTAAAAGTCTTGAAAAGGCAGACTACCACTGCTTTCTGTAGTAGATGTTCTAATGTTTTTTCCCCTCTTTGTTTTCTTTTTTCTTAATTTATTTTGTGCCTTTTGTATCCTTTTTGCACCTCGAGTAATTCTTCTCAACACACACACAAAAAAAGTTCTTCTTTTGATATTTGTAGATAGTTCTCCACTTTTTCTCACTCTTAATACTCTGTCATAAATCAAACTCTGTAATCTATAAGTTTGTGCTAGGCAAACTCATGGCTTTGAATGCGGTACTGCCTATGTGATCTCATCCTTTGTGAGAAGCTTTATAGAGCAGTGATTTATTGGAATAGGGAAGCCAAGTAAATTCCCTGTCTAGACTAATGTAATTGTTCCCTTGTCCTAAAGGTTCAATGATTTCACGGTTAGTCATTCCATCTTTTTTCCCTATAAATGCATGCAGATACCCAGAAAACCAGCAGACTTACACAACATACATTTAAATTAAAGGAAAGATTTTCTTGACTTGGTATGACCAAACCTTTAATCCCCAATTCAGTCAGGAAATATACATATTCTACATATGTATGACTTCCTCTGTGCATACCTCAAAGAGTGGATGCATAGATATGAGATAAAATAACTGTAATTCATAGAGAAAGTAAAATTTATTCAAGTCTTGCATTAACACAATGTCAGTAACTCAGTAAAGCTAAAGACAAAACATAGAGTACCGAAAGGAAGCTGATAGGCAGCCCTGTTATTGCTGTCACCAAAGGTTAGGAGATAAATGCCATACACACTGAGACCAAACTTTCTACAGGAAAACACCGTGTGTGTAACACATTACATCTTGTGTGCACAGTTATATAACTTGTACCTCCACATAAAGCAAGTATTGGTGAATCTTATGATGCAAAATCTATTAAATAAATTTAGTGATTAACAAGAAAATACATCAATTTCTGAAAATATTATCCCAATAGAAACATCCATCCCAGTCCCCAGCTTCCTACCAACACAGGTAATATATACAGGTCAGTAAGAGAGTATCTGTGTATACATAACTTAGCCTCAGAAATTATTTTGTCTGTAACATATCTGGAAGTGGCTTCCTATGATCCATGCTGACTTTCATAAGAATGCAAATTGTGTATTAAAGACACCAGGTATTTATTGTACATAAATATTTTTCAGTTACAATAATAAAAAATGCAAAACTATAAATTGTTTCAGATAATAATTAAAATACCCATATGGCAACGTTTTTATTTCAGTTTTCCACTCCATCTACTGCTCTGCTTATACATTAGACAATACTACACAGTGGGAGACTGTAACTGCTTAGCTTTATGAATTTCAAGTACTCCCATCCTTAACAGTATGGCTGTTTATATGTAGTAATAGATGTTTGCTAGAGAAAGATTCTGGAAAACAAGAGAGTAAATGAGGAGTGATTTGAAAATAATATCTTGCCAATCTCAGTTTTCTCTTTGTAAACCCATGTCTGTTGGACAGGTCGAAGTGTCCTAGAAGTACATGGAGGAAAAGCATAGCTTAGACTTATGTAGTCAAATTCTGCTGCACATGGGTCTGCTTTGAGAATCAGTCACTCCCTGAAGTAAATTTCTAAAGTGAACTTTTAGCTGAGTACTGTTATAATTTAATTAGACTGTTATATTTTTGAACTCTATTGTTTTCATCAAATAAATGTACTTTTGAAAGGCTATGGTCTGGAATCTCTGTTTAACTTCAGCTTACAAACTCCAAATGTGTCTGTTTCAACTATAACAGTTTGGGTTGACTAATGATGCAGACTCTTTCCCATAACTATATATTGCAGTTGGGCAATCAATGGAAGTGACAAGGAGGCAATTCTTCAGTTGCCTAGCAATACATTTACTTTACTATACCAAATGGTAAGTAACCTGAATGCATCACAGGTTCTTAGTACCAAATAAGCTAAATAAGAAGGCAACATCCAGCGACCTTTCTATCTCACGGCAGATTCAAATTCATGAATAGGAAAACACATAGCAAACCCACTGCCAATATCTTCAACGCTGGACAAGTTTTAGCAGTCCCACTGTGACTTCTGTAGAGGAGCATTCCCAGCACAACAGATACAGTATATTTTAATTAATTCAGTTGAAAAGAAAAGGTGAATTTTAGAATGCATTTTATTTTCCTCTCTTTTATGCTTCAGCCTACCAGAAAATTGAAATCTCTATCTCTGGCAGCACTGTGGCAGACTTCCAGCTTTATCTTAATGAAGAAGGAATTATTTTTGACAGAGTTCTGGTTCCCAAGTATCCCAAAATCCTCTAATTCTTTTACCTGAGGTAGAGAGGAAAAGTATGGATGAAAGGAAGAGCAGTGAGGCATACAAATATTACTAAAAAAGGATATAGGAAAGTGTTCTGTGGCATAGAAGACATGAGTATTTTATAGTAGAAAAGTATTTCAATTACATTTCTTTAAATATAATACTTGAAAATTCACCATTTTATTTTAAAATAACACTACCAAAGGAATAATAAGTGAATGTCACCAATTTTGAAAATCAAATGAGAATGAGAGGAGACTGGAGGTATAAATGTTTTCAAAGGAGGTTTAAGGATAAGTTTCTACGAACTGATATTACATCCAGTCATATGGGCATTTTTCCCAAAAACAAACAAGTCTAAGCCACTAGCTACTATAAGGGAAAAACTCAGACTGAAATTCACAAATACTGATTTAGACAATTTCCTTAAATTGACATGTGGGCTGTTGGTTTCAAGCAGGGCATTACATAATATTTATTTACCTAAAATTTCTATAGTGCTATTTGTCCCTGTGATAAATCATGGAAAAAATTACGATGACATTTGTGTTCAAAGAACATTGCAACTTTGACTGGCAAAGAAAACACAGATGCCTGAGGACCAAGAAAGCAGGACAACAGTGTCATCACTTTATCCTTCAGGTCTAAGGGCTAGTATTCTACAAGCTACATATTCAAATATTAACTATATATGGGTATACTTAACTCCATAATAAGAATCTTACTGAACTGTTTCAGTTGAGAATATGCTCATATCATAACCTATAATTAGCAAGACCTCTTAATAAAGTGCTGGGAGAAAATAATAATGCTAAAAGCTTGGCATGGCAGGTTAGCCTTGGCCAACAGACAAACTCCCACCCAGCCGCTTGCTCACTTCCCTTCACCTCCGCAGTGTGACAAGGAAAAAGTAAGAAAAGGAATGAACATGCTTATGGGTCAAGATAAAGATAAGGAGATTACCATCATGGACAAAACAGACTGGAAGAAAATCCACTTAATTCACTGCTATTAAAATAAGTATTTTCCAGTAGTGGGAAACAAAAAAGACAAACATTAAAGCAACAACTTTCCTGCTCCGCTTTCCCAGACTTCATTCCTTACTTCCAACTACTCTAACCCCATTTGCCAAGTGGTGCTTGGAGTCATGGGGGAAGGTCAGTACATAGAGGTTTCCCCCTGCTCATCCTTCTTCCTTATACTTTTCCCCTGCTCCAGCATGGGCTCTCTGTGGGCCACAGTTCCTTCACGAATAGCCATTTGCTTCCATGTGGGATTCTCCACAGGCTGCAGTGTAGATACCTGCTCTGTCATGGTCCTTTCCATGGGCTGCAGGGAAATGCTTGCTTCGCCATGGTCTCTTCTAAGGGCTGCAGGGGAATATCTTCTCCGCCATGGAGAAACTTCTCCTGCTCCTATGACTTTGATGCTCCCTCTTCTGTTTCCTCACTCTTTTTGTTCCCTTCNGTGGGATTCTCTACAGGCTGCAGTGTAGATACCTGCTCTGTCATGGTCCTTTCCATGGGCTGCAGGGAAATGCTTGCTTCGCCATGGTCTCTTCTAAGGGCTGCAGGGGAATATCTTCTCCGCCATGGAGAAACTTCTCCTGCTCCTATGACTTTGATGCTCCCTCTTCTGTTTCCTCACTCTTTTTGTTCCCTTCTCCTCTACCTGTGTGGCATTTTATGCCCTTTCTTGCATACATTTTCCCAGAGGTGCCCCACCCATGGCTGATGGGCTCAGCTGTCTCCTGCGGTGGGTCTGTTGCAGAGGTGGCTGGAACTGGCTGTGTCCAGTATGGGGCAACTCCTGCCATCTTCCCACAGAGGCCATCCCTGCAGGTCCCCTGCTGCCAAACCTTGTCACCTACACCAATACACTTGGTAAAAGGCTCAAAAATATTTTTAACACAGTTCTTAGTACAGCTCTTTTTAAATCTTGTAATTTGTAGATTTTATCGTACAGGAACATAATTTGCTCATCCACTTTTGCATAAGACTGCATATATATATGAAAAAAAGACCCAAACCACAGAATGAAATAAAACCTCCTGGAAATTATACCTGGACTTTGAGCTTCTCTTATTTTCATTAAAGTTTTTAACTACAGGCAGACTTGATAAAGGTGTAACACATTCAGTGAGCTCAGCTTTAACTTTGACAATGATTATTTCAATGTCAAAGAAAGAGTGGCAGATGCCCAAATCGCTTTTGTAGGGTTTTCTGAGTTTTCAGTGGATGAGACTGCCTACTTGGAAGAGAGAAGCTGTGTTATTCCCAGACTGTTCAGGACATGTTTATACAATTCGTTTTTAAATGAGCTTTCACCAGAAACTTTCCTACTTACCTATGATACAGTTTAAATTTCCTTTCCTCAGAAAAAAGGAATCAATAACAATGGTTCTTTTCTTCTCCATGGGTGACTGTTTGGTCTTGTTACTACCCAAGTTCACCTTAAACAAGAGACAGTAATAAAAATAAAGAGTTTAACTACAGGCAATTTCTAGCATATTTCTTCACAGTTCTGCCACCAACTTTGTTTCCTGATTTCCAAGTTTGTATGGAAAGCTCTAAGGTACACAGAGGCATTGTATGGGAAGAGCGACATTTGGCAAAGCTAATTTTTACCTTTGTATCCATGTACTTTGGAATTCTCCATGATTCCTCTGTTCTGTTCTGATTAATTACTAGTGTCCCTATGGGGCATTTTGCAATTGCAATACAGTATAGATCAAAGACTTTTTTGTAACACATCAAATCACTAGTAAATGGTAATTAAGCATCAAGAACCTAACTTATTTCTTCTAATGTCAAATAAAAAAAATGGCAATAATTTCAGTAAGTGTACAAAACACAAATCTGATAATCAGGCTCAACTAATCACTTAATTATTTTTCATACAATAAATTCTAAATTCAGAAGCATTCATAAAACCTGATACCACACTTTCCTGTTTCAGATTTATTCCCTTTGTTTAAACTATTAACAGAACAATCCCTTTTATTGCAGTCTCATGAATCCCACTTTAATGTTCACTGAATTGAACAGAAAGGTATCCTGTCCTGATGCAATAAAACCCTCAACTTCTGGGATAGCACTATGACATATGACCACTCCACTCGCGGATTCATTTTCTATTACGTTTGTTATGGTTTAAGGGAAACAAAATCTGGTTTAAAATTAAGAATCAAGGATATTTTCGTTATTCACCATTCTCCTATTAAAATAGGAGGTTTGCGCTCATAACTTCAAAAGGTTTAGAATGAAATAAACAAGCTTAAAAACTCCGGAGAAAACCCACGCAAACTTATCTACAAAATTATCAACAAATCTACTAACAGGAGATTAAAAAGAAAGACTATCACATGGTTTGTCTTATATAAGCTTAGCAAGAATCCATTAGGATAGCTCAAGTTATTTGTAGGCATTTGCAGTTTCATAAGGTTATAAATGATGAACTTTTAATTTTAAAAATAATAATTTCATATCTATTTCATTAATTTAAAGTATCTACTTTTGATTAAACTAAGGCAATAGAAACATTACTACAGTGTGAGAACAACATTTCAATTTGCCCGTAATGCAGAAAAGAGTTAGAGCCATAGAGAGGTTATTAACATAAATTGCAATTATGAAACTGATTGTCATCATTTATGACGCTTTTCAAATTACTTGACAGATTGTCATAGAAAATAACTTATGCAAATTTATTAATGATTATGTAAATTGTTTTACTTTAAGACTGAAATAAGACTATGGATCCAATACCCTTCAACATTTACAGTGAAAAGCAAAGGATATACATTTCACTTAAACTTACTTGAATTAATCATGGTAAAAGAAAAATAATCTTATTTCTAAAATTGCTTTGATTGGAAGATGTTCCTGAATCATACAAACTGAGCAATTAGTCTAGCAAAGTATTATGTAGACTGTGAGAGAGTTCACTTTGGATGTGATCATGGACAAATTTTGACTTAAGATCAGGAACTGTTCAGAATGCATAAAAATGAAGTAGTTAATGAGGGGAAATTGGAGAAGGATGTTATGCTGTACTTCTTAACTGCATTTTTTTAAGTCTTCTGATTGCTTGTAAATTTTGATTTAAAGTGCTTTACGTAATCATGTAAATACTCAGCAGGCTTTACCCAAGCCAAGTTACTTCTACAGCTGCTTTGCAGATTTAGACAGGAAGACACATCAGATTGCATTTGAGATTTGACCATCAGCTATTCTGCAAATTGAAAGTTTGCTCATTAACAACTTTACTCTGAAATCATGAAGAAAAAAAGTAAAAACCTGTTGATTTATAAACTTTCTAATTGCAATCATGGAGAAAAAAAGATATGTCCAATGGGCCAATAAGTAATATCTATAGAAGATGTTTCTGCCAGCACGAGCTCATGAACTTAACTCTGATTTCACTATTAAACAGAAATATGCTTGCTCTATTATAGGTTTAGCTACTCAATAATTTCAGAGACCATTATTCTTTCAAAATCCAAAACAATAAAAAGGTGAGTAGCCCCAGTAAAACAGAATGACATATTGCCTGTTCACTCTGGCGAGGAATGAGAAGCAGTGAGAATACTTGAATATAAGTGCCATCCTTCCATCAAGATAATCCACAAAGTAAAGAGAAGTTATGCATGTCTCCACAGAACAGCTGAAGTTTCTTTATTCTTTGTCCCTTTGCATCCTCATCAAGAAAAGGTGGTGTTACTCCACTTTAACCAGCCGTGTGGCCAGGAAATAGGCCAGGTCTCCATTAGGAGCTATTCAGAGTCACTTTTTAATCATTTAAGGGACGTGCTGTTGAGCTGACCTGTTTAGCTACCACTGCCTGAGAATTATCTTTTGCTGGCAAATGCCTCCGTAGAGACATAAGGCAGTTCAAGGTATTTAACTGTGGTGAAAACTATCAAATTTATAATGAAATATTTAATAATTCAAAAGTACACAATCCTGTCCCCTCCAAAACAATAACAGACAATTAAGGGGAGGGGTTTCTTGTTATGTGAAACAGGTGCAACAAAAAAAATTGGACACTATCAGCTTATAACTTTGTAAGCCAAAAATATAAAAAATAATAATCTGTGAAAGAACTAGCATTACCTTTCATATTAAATTTAATTTCAAAATTTTGCCTGTAGTTATTACAGGAAAAGAACATCTGAAGAGTAACGTCAATTAGCTTTTATTTTGATTTGTCTGTCACCGCTTATTATTCATCATGGTATAGAAGGCTCAGCTATATTTTGAATCCTAATTTTTCCATATTGAATAGCTGAATATCAAAAAGGTAGTGACAGAAGTAAACCTGAGGACCCCAGAATATGGTAGATGCCTGGAATTCCTTCAAGTCCAAAATACTAAAATTGTCAGCAATCTGACAACACAGGGGGACTAATAGGAAAAAGAGGATGAAAAGTCTCCTGAAAATGGGCCTGAATCAATTGTTCTCTCAGGAAGGATTTCTATGTAGGCAGGAAAAAAAACAACCAACCTGATTAACAAGGAAAATTATGCTTTAGAAATCAAGAAATAGAAAGGTAAAAGACAAGTGAATCAGACCTGGTAAAGGATAATAACACAAATAACTTAAGATTCTTCAGATATACAGAATTAAAAAATAATTTTGAAAAGTAAGATTACTATGAAGAAGGTTCTTGGTAGAGATTAAAGATAAACTTAATATGGCTCCAAAACCAAATTAAATGAAGATTTTCACAATGAAGCCGTTGTTGAGCTAGGGACAAAGAAAAGATGAACTTAAGGCCAACAGGAAAACAGAATCCACTACAATGAAACTAGAAGAAAAACTCAAACAGCTGAATGACCACAGATTGGTTGGGACCAATGATCTCCCTCCACAAGTTGTTCCATATCTGACAAACAAAATTGTTATATGTTGGAAAATACCCTTAAGATCATAGAGTCCACTGTTAACCTTACACTGCAAGCATTCATACAAAGATTTTTAAGACAAGAGAGTCTTAGTTTTGGTTTTAATATCGAGTCAATAGTAACTGTAGTACATATTAAAAACAATTTAAAAGAAAACATAATTCAGTAGTTAATTACTTGATCCAAATGTTCAGAACTGCTGATATAGCCTCAATAATGTGCAAGGCATTGTAACAAAATTTTATGTCAAGAGTAACTATAGATATGGAAGTTAAGAAAAATGGGGTTAGACATTAAAGGTCCTGGCAAAGATAGCCTGGCAACTAAGTTTCCTAAATAAGAGGAATACAAGAAATCTTACCTAATTGGACTTCAGTGTGTAAGTGGTACTGTTACATGGAAAACTAAGAGTTGGAAAAGACAGAAAGTAATAGCAATGAACGAGAAACTACTAAAGGACTGATAACAATGACTAACCTTCAAAGAAAATACTGTGACTGAATGAGATTTTCAGTAAAGTTACATTTTTCAATAATGTGACTGATCAAATATATGATTTTCAACACCCTTTTTTAACAAAATATTTGGATAGCACTACCTGTTTTAGAAGAGGCTGGCATATCACACAGGAAAAAAACAGGCTACTTCAGTGATCAGAGTAATAATAATAATGGCATGAAATTCAAGAAAAAAAAATTAGAGAGGTTTACATGGATCATCACAGGAAATGAAAGTCATATCTTGCAAGAAAAGACTAAAAAATTTTTGGCCCAGTAAATGAACACTGAGAAGGGATATAACAACTATCCATAAATATCTGATGGTGGAGAATATAAATACCAGAGAGTGTTGGAGTGAGAGCAAATTTAGGAGCATGATCAAGAAAATTTTTTTTCTGACTGTGAAATTTCAGACAGAGAAGCAAGAGCATAAAACACAACTACTCTGAAATGGAGCTTCCCACACCACACTATGGCAACAAGGAATGATGAAAGAGGTTTCTGCTACTGAAATATTTTATAGTCTATGAACATACACTGAAAACCTACCATGAAACTAAGACTTGATTTATTTACTTAAGCTTATACAGCTGGGGAAACTGGAGAGATGGGAAATTATTTTTTAGTTCTTAATCCATTTTCCTAGATTAGTATTCTGCCTTTCCTTTGATCTATGCTCTCTAGAAAAGCTAGATATTTCTGGTGGTGGCATCTTCCCTGCTCAGTCAGCTCTAGAAGATATACAAGTCTCCCAGAAATTTTGAAGTACCTAAATTACACATTCTCCTGATTGTGCTAATCTGTTATTCTTCCCTCTGTTTATTCTTTTCTAGAGTTAATCTGTTCTTTTCTACTAGTTTGTCAAGCTTAATTGTTGCCTTTTGTCACAGACAGGCTTTTGACCTGCCCTTTTCCCTCTGTTGTTATGCTTATAGATCAGACCAAGAGGAGCTGCAAGTCTCACAGAGCTGAAGTGAAACAGCTCCCCCAAATGGTATTATTTATCATGGAGATCCCTAAGGAAATGCAGTTTAAATTCGTTGAGATTCTTATAATGTTTTGGGAAAAGTGACCTTCATAATATGTATGCACTTTTATTAGCATGTTTTTACTGAAAACATTCTTACTGAAAACCCTGTTGACTAGCTATTGCAGTCTTTTGGATGCCCAGAGGTCTACAGTTCATACTTTGGTGCTATGTGACATTTATAACAGCTGATATTCAGAGGTCTAAAGATGTTTGGATACTTTTTGGACCTCAGAAGGCATGCAGAGTACCTCCTGGATGAAGAAACATTTGTGGCGGAGGAGGTGTCATTCTTTCATTGTTAAAGCAGCAAACAACCAGATATCAGAGGAAATACCAGGTGGTATGGAGGAGGATCGCAGTACAGAAGGGAGTCTGTCGTACCTCTGAGATGGCAGTCTTTGAGTAGTGCGGACAAGACAGCAAAATGAAAGAGTCTCTCAACCTGACCATGGAATATGTTGGTTCAACAATAATTTTGTCAGCAAACTGAAAGTTGGTTGTTTTCATTTCTTGAGTAAAGATACTTCATTCTGCCCTGCAAATACCTCAGTAAGTTCTCACTTCTTAATGCTGATTTGTTAAAGGCCTAATTAGTTCCAAACAAATTGACACAAAATTTCTGGAGAAAATAAAAAACAAAAAGAAAAGGACTACCACAGGTAATTCCTATGGTAGTTGCCATGGATTTTCAGCTCAAAACAATGCAAGTCAGGCCCCCCAAAACTCTTGGATGAGGTGTAAAAATGTAGATTGATTAATATCTGTATTTATTTATTTATCCTTGTATGTTTCCAATTTGCCTTAATAATAAAACTAGGCTTCTTCTAGACAGGGACTCCAGGAGCTGACACTTAAAGACTACCAAGTGGCCTAAGACTCATGATCAAATTCTGGCATCATTATGCCTTGGTTCTTTCCTTTTCCCTGTGTTGGAATACTTAACAGTAACTCACTGCAAAAGTAGGTAAAATAATTCTTTAGAAAAAAATTATTGGGATAGAGGCTAAGGTTATTAATTTATTCCTAATAGGAATTTCTAATGTCTTTACAAAATTTTTGTTTTTAAATTGTGATTATTTTTTTCTACTTTATTGTTAGTCTGTCAATAGATGCCAATTACTACTTTAACAATGAAAAACAAATCCCCAAACAGCTAGAAATCTCCCTTGTTTCAATGGTTCATATTTCCAAAATGTGCCAGCAGGTATATTTTATTTGAACATCAAAAGAAGCCCTATTTAAAATTACATGTTTGGAGATATCTCCAACTATTTTGTGTAGCAAGTAGGTAATTAATGGAAAATAATAAAGGAAGTTTGAAACACACTGGATGGATACTGAAGATCAAGTGCCCATTTTAAAATAATAATATTAGAGGAGCCTACAATGCTGAATGACCCTGTCAAAAACACAGTCATACCCCTATTTAATATCAGTGGGCTTTGAAATTATTTCATGCAGACACTTTGCAGAATCAGGTCATGGATTCATCAAATTTTTGAATGTCACTGGCTGCATTAGACATGTTTGATAACATTGTGGTTCACATCCAGCAAATATGCCAGTTATATGAACAGCAGTAGAAAAAATTGTCCTTTCTAAAAGACCCTGGAAATGCAAACACTAAACAGCAAATAACCACCATGTGTCATTTCTCCTCAAAGCTGGCAGCACTTTGCATTTTCAGGAAGGTTATTTTTCCCAGTAGTTCCATCCTGACCAAATGGTGGTGGCAAACAAACAATCAGCCAATATCATCAGAAGGAAAGGCTGGCAATAATTTTAACTGTTTCTTCCCTAAGGAGTAGAGACCGAATGAGGAAATGACCAAAACAACTGAAAACCATATTCATCAGTGTCAGTGCTGAACAAAGGATTGCCTTGTGTTTCATAACAGATATTATTAACCCACTGGTAAGGAGCAATATTAAGTGCAGTACAGACTGCTCAGTTTTAATGCCTTTGTAAATATGCAATCTGCTCTCTGTGCATCTGTCATAGACATCCAGCAGTCTTTGGTAATAAGAATATAGTGAATTAGTCTTACTATAAAGAGAATGTGTGTATGCCTTCAAAGGGAAAAAATTAATAATAAAAACAAAAGGATGAAAACATCAAGTATTAAGAAGTTAATGAAATTATACCCACAAAAAGCCTACACCTTCTGGAAGAGAATTTCAGTACAATGGAGTTTGACATGAGCTGTTAAGGCAAGCAAAGCTATTGCCAATTACATGCTGTCTTTTCAGGTCATTCCAAGACAACACAGTAACTGCAAGCACATGACTAGATTATAACAAGAACGATAACAATGAAGAAAAAGGACATTTGCTTTACTAACTAAATGTAAACTTGAGGTTCTTGAAAATGAGGTCTTCCTCATAGGTTTTGACCACTTTTAAACTAATCTTGTGTTTTGAAAATCTGGTCAATATCACCGGGAAAAAAAAAATA
>VZTL01000018.1:7179-22291 GCA_013400535.1 Scopus umbretta
ATGGGTGCCCACCACCCCGGGGTGCCAGCCCACGGGGATGCCCGGCCCTGGCACCCCGGCCTGCCCTGCCTTCACCTCTGCCCCGCTGAGCCCGCCCAGCTCGTGACAGCGATGGTCGGTGCCCACTGTGGGGTGTCGTCCCCCCCCACCACCACCCCGGCACCCTCAGGGGACATCCCGGACAGCGCGTTCCCCTCCAGCTCCCGTCTCTCCGGGCTGTTCCCAGCCAGCTGGGGACACCGGGACCCTGCTGAGCCCGTGGCCGAATCCTGCCGGGCCTCAGCGTCCTTATGGGAGTGGGGGGGGTGCCTGGCCCCAGCTGCTGCGGGTGGGGACAGCTGGGGGTGTGGGGACAGCCTGGGTGGCTGAGTTGTCCCCTCCACCATGGGATGTCCCTGGGTAGCGACAGCCACCGTGGACGTTGGCCCGGGGAGTGGCGCTGAGCGGCTCCTGCCACCTTGGGTGGTGCGAAGGGTCCCATCCAGCCTCACCCGGAGACGTGGTCCATCCCTTGTCCTCCACAGCTGGCACCTGGCCTGGGGGCTGCCTCGGGGGGACGGTGACGCCCACAAAGACCCCACGGCGGGGGAACGGAGGACACCGTGTGAAAGCCAGTCCTGCTTGGAGCCGTGAAGTGCTGGAGGTGGCAGCGTGGCTTCTGCTCCAGCCACTCGGGTGTCCACCAGTAGCACAGCAAATCCAACGTCTTGCCCAGCTGGTCAGCAGGATTCCCTGTCCCCAAGACCTGGTGGTGGCCACGGCATGGTGGCCTCATGGAGAGCATCTCCAGGAGACACGCCGCCGGTGGTGGTGGCTGTGGCGTGGTGGCCTGATGGAGAGCATCTCCATGAGCTACGACACCGGAGCACAGCTCCATTGGAGGCACCATGCAATGGAGGACATCGCGCAGCCAGGATGCCGTTGCATGGGTCTGCTGAATTGAAGCCTCTCCAGGAATGTCACGAGCTCTTGATTTCCCACCATCACCAAGTGCCAGCGCTCAACAGCGCAGGCTAATGACGGTGTGTGGGACAACTCCCACCTTGCCAACAACCCAACCGGGGGCGTGGGTTGTGCTGGCCAAAGTTGGTCTCCTGCAGCTACAGCTCCTCTATCCGAAGTCTCAGCCCAGGAGAACATGGTGGTGACACTCTGCTCACTGTGAAGATCACACATTCCACTTCCCGTAGGAGCTGTTTCTATAGGATCACGTTAGCCAGGCCACGTTGGGGTCGGTGGGACAACCCACCCAAGGTTGGGTTGGAGACCATGAAGCTGCACCACCAACCTAGAAATGCGTTTACGGCCGGTCCCGTTCACTTCACCACGTCACCGCACCAAAAAAAACAACCACCAAACCCTCTCGGGCTCTTTTATTTATTTTTTTTTGGAAACATTTTAATAGTTATCGAATGTTCTACATCTTACAGTAAATATCGTACAGTTACAAACTCTTGGCTGAAATCTGTCAGGGAGATCACGACCTGATCTTCAGAACCAAAACCAGAACAAAAAACAAACAGAGAGGAAAAAAAACCCACCCAAACAAACCAAACCCCAAATATTACACTTCAGATGGACAAACCGAGGCTGTGGGGCTTTCCAGGGCATCAGTTCAAGGCCATGTTCCCTACACACCTTTGAGACTTGGAAGACATGGTTACTCCTGGTTGTAAATTATTTTTTTTCTTGCTTTTTTCGGGTTTTTTTTTTTTTGTATTTATTTTTGCTGAAGAGGTCCAGTAATATCGCAAAAGGCGCTGGCCTGGCGGTTGAGATGAATTAAAAAATTAATTACAGGGAAAGCGGGGGAGGCGCGCGGCACGGGTTTGCTCCGTGCTATGGGGATGGGAGGGTTTGGGTGCAATCCTGCACCCCGCTGTCTCACTTTCCCTTCCTCCCTGTGCTTCCCGATGGCGGCCGACCCTGCGAATCGCTCCCCGGCGCCCTGATCCTGAACCCCCTGCGCCCCGGGAAAAACCCAGCTCCCCCAGCTCCAGCCCTTGCAGCAAGACGCGGCGATGCTGCAGGTGGCCGCGTTGCATCAGGATTTTTCCCTACAAACGGCACGCTTGAGCATTTCCAGCCAGGAATTGCTGCTGTTAAACCACAGATTTTGCTATTCCTGCTTTGCAAACATCCCCGTAAAGGTTATTTTACCTAATTACCAGTGAATCTCTTAAGTGTCACGGTGCCTTTTCCAAGCTCTCCTCTCTCCCAAACGCCTTAACGGGGTTTATTTTCCTTTTTTCCCTGTGGGAATGCTAGCACGCAGCAGGGAAACAATCCAGAGCCTGACCCTGCAGACAACCCAGCGCTCGCGGCAAAGCAAAGGGGAGATGGGCAGAGGGTCGCGGCATTTCGGGGACGCCGGACGCTGGGAGGGCCTGAAAATATTGACAATTAAAAGAAAAAACCCCACCAAAACCTGGATTTATGAATATCCAGCGGCTCTTATTGCTACTGTTGGCCAGTTGGGTTTTCCTACTGAAAATAAAACCCTAAATATGTTTTTTTTTTTTCTTACTCTAAGAAAGCAAGACCCAATTTCACGCCCTCCGGCCGGGGACCACATTATCTCAAATCCCCTGCGGGGATGCATCCGCCGGGATGCGGGAGGGCTGGGAGGGGGTGGCAAAGAGCAGCGGGGTCTCTCCGGGAAAGACCGTATTCAGCAGGATGCCGGCAGCTGGGGGAAAACCTGATACCCTGACAGATCCACCATTTAAAAAAAACAAAACCCCAACCCTTTAAATAACACTTCATGGTAATCACATCTGGAAACTGCAAAAAAGCTGGACTGGGTTGTTGTTATTATTGTTATTCTTCATAAAACACAGGAGCAGATCCTCACCCGGAGGGTTCAGCCGCTTGGAGGCGTGACGGGTCCAGGCTCTGAGGGGCTCGCTCGGGTTGGGGGCCACCACCACTATTAACGTGTCTTCCTCCCTGCCCCCCAAATCTTGCATTACAGCTGGTGTTTTAAAGCAAAGACAACGGCACGGATGGGTTAATGGTCGTAACAGTGGTTGGAGAGTTATTTTCCTTCGTCTTTAGCTGGAATTTTAGACTCTGAGTCACTTTGCCGGCCCGCTAAGGATGGTTTAACCCCTCCTGCTCTTCCCCGCTAATCCCCGGTGTGATCCATCACCGTGGGAAACCCTTTTCCTTAACCGATGTCAGCAAAGCTTTGCTGGAGTGCAATATTTGAGAAGCTGGTGGCCCCCATCAGTGTCCCCCACAAAGGAGTCCCCCACCAGGCTGCGACCTCCCCAGGACCTTCACTTAAGCCATGACTTGGCCAAGGAAAGGGCTTGGGATCATAGGCTTTCCTCCCATCCTGCCATCTATCAAAAAAAGCCACGTCCCTCCACAGGGAAGGGGACAGGGCTGCAGGTCACTGCTGGCATGAGCCGGGTGGCATCAAGCCCCACATCCCCACGCAGTGGCAGGGAGCATCTCCCCACCACCACAGCCCCAGGAAGCCACCTTGGGAAGGAGCTACCCAAGCCTGGATCCGTGTGGTGGTCCCAGAGCCATGTGACGGCCATGGAGCCATGGAGTGGTCCAAGCCTAAACCCAACCCCGGTTGCCAAATGTCCTCACTCAAGCCTCTCACCCAGCAGACGGCAAATATTTCGCCTCTTCACACCCTGGTTGAGTTAATGAGTATTTCTGCCTGGGCTTAACGGGACGAGGAGCATCGGATCTGCTATTGATCCAAGCGAAGGAACTAAAACTACAAAACCCCATGTCAAATCGCGTTAGCGGCAACACGCAGTGATCCTCCATGCTCAGCTCCTGGAGCTTTCCACCCCACCTTTAGTGTTTTCTTCCCTTTCAGGAGAAAGCCTAGCATCTCCTTCCTAGCCATGAGCCAAAATTTTAGCAGTCGTTCCTAAAGCAGTGAAAGGTGCCTAGGCCAGTGGTAGGACGGTGTCTGCTGGGAAAGGTCCTCCTCTGCAGAGCCTGGGCTGTGATAACAAAGCTCGTTGGATCCTGCTTTGGGTCTAGCCATTACGTTGGCTAGACCTTACTCTATCCTACGTGTTTCAACGCTGATAGACAGCTCCTAACACATAAGATGAAGTCAACAGTGAGAGCAAAAAAGGGCATTTCAGAGGTCTTCAATTCCTGCGTTCTGTTGGGTTTGGGGGGGGGGTTTGGCCCAGGTTTAACTGTAGCGTGCTACAAACAGCGTAAGGATGATGTCGTATTGTTATTTCCAAATGTCCTGCTGCTCTTTACATGCTAACCCTTGGCTTTGCCAAGCTCAACAGGCCAACCCTCTGATTATTTACTCTTGGTTTTCCTTCTCTTTTCCTTTTATATGAACCCAAAGTGCAGCCCAAAGTACTACACGGGAGAAATCCACTTCCCCACCCCACAGCGTTGGTGTTCAGTCTTCACCCACTTTGCTCCCCTTGAGGTTGGGAAGGCCAACCAGAGCTTTGCTAGATCTCCTTTAAAACCCGCAGAACCGGCCAAAAGACCCCCATACAGAAGCACCGGCGCCAACACGTGACCTGACAAACCACCCAGGACCAACCAGTGGTAGGAAAAATCCTCTTGCTTGTTTCCCTAAGCTTGTTTCTCCCCGTTTGGGCCACACTCATGGGAAGGAGCTCCAGTAGCTCCTCCCAATGGCAGCAGAAGCCAAGCTGGGAGACACCACCAAGAGCAAGGAGGTCTCACCCAGGTGCCAACAACTGGTCACCTTGCTCTTCTAAAACACCCTCCAGTCTGACCTCTACAACCACCATGTCCCGGTCAAGGTAACCCTCCACTGTTGGTCTCCACTGCCCTCACCTCTGTATCTGGAGATGTGATCTAGGCATGACCTAGCAGAACGACCAACTTGGGCACTGACTCAACGCCATGCCTGGGTCAGAAACCCATGCCAGGCAGTGCCGGGAGGGATTCCCACCTACATCTCCTAACCTGACCTCTTTAAAGGCTCTGGATTTGGTCTTTTGTGACAACCTCGGAGCCCAAGAGACATAAGAGTTGCAAACACACTGCCGGGTGAATGTAACTCTTTTGGCACACTTGAGGGAAAAATCAAAACCCAACGATGATTTTGTCTTAGGGGGAAAAAAAAAAAAAAAGGAAAAGAAGAAAAACCTTGTTTCTATGCTGGGTTTAGCGATCAGGATTTAAAAATAAACTGGCCACAAGCATTGTCTGCAAATACGAACTCTCTCTCTCTGCTGCTCTCGAGACAACTTATTGCTCTACTTGGACACCCCAAGGTGGGATGTCACTGGCCACAGTTGGCTTCATGTCCTCACACCCTTGGGTAAGCCAACCCCCCCCCCCAAAACTACCCTGATGCCCACAGCCTCTGAGTGCCCATTGCCTCCCAGCCTAGTCCACGTCAACTGTGGATCACCTTCCTTGCTCTCGCCTTTTCACAGGTGCCTTCCCGTGAGGAAGGCGACATGTTTATTGCTATTGCTTCCTCTTCCCCGCCACTTGCCAAGCTGAGCCGCTGGACATCATCCCTCTCTCCGGCCTTTCTCTATGGTGCTGGGATTTGTGCTTGGATGAACATTTCTCCTGGAAATCTCCAGTCCAGCTGTAACCCAAAGAATGGGAGGGCACCTCAATTGCCATGGAGGCGTCACAGTTTGGTCTCGGTCCTGCCAAGGACACGGGTACAAGGTGAAGCCACCCATCTTCCCCCTCACCCTACCTCAAAGACTCTTCTCCATCAGCCAGCTGCCCTCTTTCCCCACACCACCAGACTCTGGAGAAGCTCTTCAGACCAACCCCTGGACATTGAGAGGCTCTTCAGACCAACCCCTGGACCTGGAGAAGCTCTTCAGACCAACCCTTGGACATCTCCTTGCTTCCTTCACCAGCTGCCCGGCACATCTCTGCCCATGAACGGTAGCCATGCAAGGAAGGAACTTCTCCTGCACGCAGCCCCGGGATGCAGCCGGTGGGGAGCATCTCATTTTCCCAAGAGGTGCAAGACGCTACCAGGACACGCGTCTCTCCGCTGCGCTCTTCCCATCACGCAAGATCCGTTTGCCCAGTTGGAAAAAGCAGACCAAAGACCCGATGGTGACCAAACCTCCTACTTCCTAAGACAAGTGTGTTACGTTGCTAATTATATTTATATTCTCTTACTCCTACAAAAGAAGGGATGAGTTCAGAATTTCACTGCAGATAATGCATTTATAATCTATCACGACAGCTATCTGGAAGACACCAATTTTCTTGTAATATGTTATGGAAGATTAAATAATTTATATTATTCAACTAAAAATACCCAAACCAAATCAGAATAAGCCTGCCTACCAGCGCTGTGCTTTTCACATAGTACCCTGAACATCAACCACTCTTACTAGCCAAAGAAAATCTAGGCTTTCGTCAACAACAACGACAACAGAAAAATAACGAAAAGAACCCAAACGAACAAGAAGTGGGGGATCTTTGCACCATTCAGCTGGGCAATGCTGGAAAAGTGAATATTCTGAGCTTTCAAATGATAGGACCAAAGAGAGAACTTTACTATTGCTCAGTGTCAGTATGTGTGTTACACAATTTATGTGGGTTGGGGAGGAGGAAGAGGGAGGAAAAAAAAAAAAAAAAAAAGAGGCAGAAGATTAGAAAAAGCAGCTTTTACAAAAACCACTAAAGAATGCATAAAGTGACCCTTGCACTTTTTTTTTTTGTTTTTTCTTTTGTTCTTGCAAACAGACGAGGTGCTGCAGTACAGCGGCCACAGCACCGATGTAAGACTTGTGTAGTTGCATACAATGTTTGACTCCGGATCTGGAAGAAAGCAAACACATTAAAAACAAGGAGTTAGAAGCAAGCGGTGCAGGACCAGACAGGGCTGTTCTCCTCTCCTCCGCACCCCTGCACCGCGTGCAGCACGGGTAGCTGCTGCGCCCGGGATTTCACCATCCCGCGCGCCGCTCTGCGGGCAATTCCCTGGGCACGGAGCTGAGAAAGCGGCAGCTCGCCCGTGGTAGCCAACGCGCGGGGTTAAAAATAGGCAGATGGGAATGCTCTCCGCTAATTGCGCAGCAATTTATGGTGGGCAGGGTTAGCCCAGCGTAATGCAGTTTCAGATAACCCCCTGGGCTGGATGAGATCTGCGCTGCCTCCCCGCGCAGCACCATGTGTTCCCATCGGCCGCGTTGCCCGTTAATTGGGCACGATGGACCAAGGGCTCCAGCAACACGCGGAGGGCGTTTAAACGAGCAGCTGGGATTTCTGGGATCCTCAGCATGACAGGAACCTGCAGCCCATTGCAGGCAGCTGCATGCAACCCCTGGTGCTAATGAACAGGCAGGGTGCAGGCAGCTGCATGCAACCCCCGGTGCTGATGAACAGGACAATCTCCCAGCACATTTTAGCAGGGAAAAAAACCATATTCAAGTGATATGAAAGCTGGGGAAGGACTCTTGGTCAGGGAGTGTAGTGATAGGATGAGAGGTAATGGTTTTAAATTGAAAGAGGGTAGATTTAGATTAGGTATTAGGAAGAAATTCTTTACTGGGAGGGTGGTGAGACGCTGGCACAGGTTGCCCAGAGCGGTGGGAGATGCCCCATCCCTGGGAACATCCCAGGCCAGGTTGGACGGGGCTCTGAGCGACCTGATCTCATGGAAGATGTCCCTGCCCAGGGCAGGGGGTTGGACTAGGTGACCTCTAAAGGTCCCTTCCCACCCAAACCACTCTGTGATCCTACAAAAGAGCATGATGCATCCAAAACCTTCAAGCATGAAAACTCCCACCCTCGCAGTACCCGGCTGCCCTCAACGTGGCTTGATGCCACTGAGGTCGCTGGTGAAGCCTGGCATGCAGCGAGCAGCAAGATGTAAGGTCAAGGCACGCTGTGCTTTGCTAACACCCTCCATAGCCCCAGGACAGCCAGCTGTGCAGCCATCCCTGCCGGGGAGCAGTGCGAAATGGCTCTTCTGAAGTCAAAGCATCTCCCGGACAAAGGGATTCAGCAGCTTTGTAGGAAGGCGAGAAGCAACGGCAGCGCTAATCAATCGACAAGGGCAGAGCAAGACCCGCAAAGGCAGCACTCACATGAATTGGCCAGTGGGTTTACCAGTGTGGAGGTACGTAGCTGTAGGTGGGCGTTCCTTGAGCCCTGTACGTTGGCACGGAAACTGGATGTGCTCCGATGGCGGTGTGTTGTGGGGTGGTCAACAAGGTTCCTGCAACGGCACGGAGAAGTATTTAGCAAGGAGGAGAGTTCCATCAGGGGAGCGGGACCCCAAGGGTAGGGTGCTGCAGACCGCATCAGAGGGGCAGGCACAGCATCAGCTGCCTTTTTTTTTCTTCTTCAGTTCTCCCAAATATTATTCTGTCCGTGAGACCGGAATCGAAGGCGTTTGACCCATGCGGTTGGTATCAGCCAACACCATGAACAGAAAAAAACCCACCTGAAGCTCCAGCGTATTTCCCATGCTACTTTGGCCCCTTAACTCATCTTTTTCCAATTTTCCTTGTCCCTAAAGACCAGCAGCAGAGGTAGCCGCTACCCTGCGGACATCTTCCACCTGCTGAAGGCACCGGGCTAAATCGCAACAGCAGACCGCTGCAGCCATCTGAAACAGCTAAGGACCAAACTGGGAGGGATGAGGGTTGCAAAAGGAGATGAAAAAAAAAACAAAAAACCACAACCCAGACCTTCCAGGGAAGATGAAGATGAGCTTTGGCACTCATCTCCCAAGGGCAGCGGAGCTCTTTTGCTTCATTTAAACCCACAGAGCCGAGAGCCTTGGGATGCAGCAGAAGGAGGGATCCTCTCCCAGCCATGAAGCAGAGGGACCGCACAGCGCAGCCTCTTCTTTTCGTCTGCAGCTGATATGCAGAGGGATTTTAGGTGAGAATTTGCACGGTGCCTTCAGTAGACATGGGGAGGGAGACTACAGCCCCAAACTACTCTGTTCTGGGAGTAACTAGGTGCTCAAAACAACTTCTTGGTTTCTGGGTATCTCTCTACCAATGCTACTAACTAAATTTTAAGACATCCCACGTGCATTAACTACATCTATTCACTTCTCAGTAAAAGCAACAGTAAATCTCTCAGAGCAGTTCTTGTCAGACTCAGGCTGCACTCTCTCTGCTTGCAACAGGGACCGTGTCCCATAACAGAGCCCTGTTTCACAGCTGATGCAGATGCAAAAGGATGAATGAGGCATTTCTCGGCATAATTCCATATACAGTCCTGAGAACTGTTAATGAGAAAAATACAGGCTTTGGAAAAAATGTAACGTGCTACCGATTAATTGCAGTTTGAAGCAATCCTGCACATAAAATGCAGAGGATTTGGGATACATAAACCAAGGTTAACGGTCCTTTCGTCAAACAAAAGCAAGACCAAAAGTATCCTAAAAAAAGAACTTGAGGATAGAAATATGATAGGAGTTGAAGATGGACAAACCTGGTTATTCCTCTACTTATGGAACAGACAGAGGAAAGAAAAATATATTTAAGGATGCAAGAGTGCATCCCTCCAGAGTGAGCCAAACGAAAGGTCTCCTCTGCTCACCTAAAAACTGAGTTAGATCAGTATCAGGAGCAAATTAATTGATTTTTGCCTGCAAAGGAGAGGTCACCAGCAAGCAAAACTAGCAGACGAAGCTGCAGTTAGCTGTGTGGAAGGCGCTTCTGCAGCCTGCACGTCGGATGCACAGATAGTTTTTCGTCCAGGACAAGTCTCCTGCACAGGTTGCTTGGACTTGTCCCACCCAAGAGATGAAACTGTGGCCCAAATACAATAAAACTTTCCTTCTTACCTGCTGACATTGCCATGGTGGTCCCAGCGACCATCCCCATGGCCACACCGTTGGTCCTGGGTGCAGCGACCGGGGCCGGATAGATGGCCGATGGGATGCTGTTGGGCTGAACCACGGTGGTGTGATGGATAACGTGAGGCTGTGCCGCATACACTGGCTGGGTATAATAAGCTCCCTGTTTGAGAAGGGAAAAAAACAACCCACCATCGTCTTTGTCGTTCGACTGACAGCACAGGCCGAAGCAGTGGCTTGAAGCCCGGTATTTTATTTAGAGGCAATCACCAGCTCGGTGTGCAGTGGGTGTCAGCCCGGTAACACAGATCGTGGTGTTAGCAAGGAGTTACATCGCCTGCGACTGTAGATCCTGCCACACAGCGAGCAGCGATGCTCTCGGGACCGGTCCTGCCCACACCTACCCCCTGCACCAGATGGGACATCGGAGGTTCCCAAACCCAGCCCGTATTGCGAGCCCAGAGCAGCTCTGCTGTGACAGTCATTCACTTCAAAGACTTCAGGCCCTCAGCTCCTCCAGATGTGTTGCAGAAGCAATAGTAAGACCAGCAGGCATCACGCGTAGCTGCTGGTACAAAGAGCTGCCCATGGGATGTCATTCAAGCGCTGCCAAAGGGCTGGTCCTTCCCATGAGCAAGCTCCTGTGCCTGGAGACCTGGATGAGCAAGGATGAAGCTGAACCTGTGGATATGTGGGATGGTCACCAGGATGGATGAAGGCAACGGAACTGGGAGGGGGATCAGCATCATGGGTCAGAGAGTCAGTTCATCAGGGACAAACCATGCTGCCTCCATTTGGTGGGATGAAATGGGGCCTGGACCCAAAAGACTTTGGCTGCTGGCATGGAAAATGAACAAGAGATGGGAAGAAAGCAAAGGCCATGGCTCTTGGCTGATCCCAAGGTGCTTGCTTAGGTTTGGGAAGCTTGTCATCTTCTTGGGCTTCCGACTGGAGATAGAGGGGCTCCAAAATCCAGGCTGCTGAGACCCGCGGAGTTTTGAACAAGGGGGAAAGGATGGGTGGGGAAAAACCAGAAAGGAGCCAACAGAAAAAGCTCCACATCCAAAATAATGAAGGGCCTGAAATGCGAGTGGCGCAAGGGAGAGAACTGCTGTGCCCGGGACAGGCAGGGACACTGCCAGTTACCTGCAAACCGGGGACGGTTGGAAAGATTAGAGGGTTTAAAACAACCAAGGGAGATTTTATCATGCATTAGTGAAAGCCATTAGAGAACTTCTGAAGGTATGGATTAAGGGCAGAAGGAGATGCAGGTGAACTATTAAATTACTTATTTCTTTCAGGAGCTACAAAGGTTGATAGGACAAATTGCAGATGCTGAAAGGCATTTCCTTGGGGAATGAGAAGGATGTGCTAAGATAAATTAGGCTCATGAAGAAAAGGTGACTGAGAAATAAGCTGCAGAGAAGCAACGTCCCAGGCGGTGAGTGCTGCAAGCACAATGTGCTGAAAGGATCTACCAAAGCATCTCCTTCTCAACGTCGTTCCCTTCCAGGCTGTTGAAACTCTTATTTGCCGGGAAGCAGAGATGAGGAAATGGCATCTGCAAGCCCTGCTCCATCTCAGGCTTGCTGGTGGGCACTGCTAAGCAGATGCCATCCGCCAGCTGTGGCTGGGATCAGAGAAGAACCAGCGTGCAGGGATGGGTTTGGACCCCAATGGCTTATGCAACATTCACTTAATGGAAGGAGAGGTGACAGCGGATAAAATCAGCAAGAGGAGGTGCTCCAGTCTCAGCAAGGCATGGAGAAACCACCCCATGAGGTTGTAGCTGCTGGAGAAGTTGGTTATTTGACATTAAAGAGGAGGGGAAAAGCCAGGGAAGCCGTAGGGCCAGATCGCTCTGAGAAACTCATAATCTTCAGTGGGAAGGGGCATCAAGGTGATTTTCGGAGGACATATGCCCTAAATTGCATCCCTGCAGAGGATCTTGGCCCTAGCACATAGCTGGAGGCACTGGCAATGCAGGAGCAGAGAAGATGGTACTGGAAACCCATCCAGATGCTCAGGGAGGAGCTCCTCCATGAGGACACAAATCTGGGTCAGGCCTGAAGAAGCTTTTGCTGGCGAAGGTAACACAGGGGCTTTTCCATGGGAAGTGGCAGGAGTGCGATGCATGTTGAGTGAGACGCCAATGGCCACCAGCAAGTGGACCTTGTGGTGACCCAGACTCATTGTGGCCCTGGGGAAGAATAGCATTGAGAGCTGGGGAGGGTGAGGAGAGGGGGGTACAGGGACCATTCTGGAGCCGGCAAGCCCTGGCAGTCAGGCGTGTGATTTTGAGGGAAGGGACCCGATTCCCAACCTGACCAAGCCACAGGGATGCCACTGCATTGACTGCGCTGCACACCAACAACCACGCAAGACCGTGTCTCATCCAAAGGATCCAATGGAGGAGGCAGGAGAGAGTCCCCAGCATCCCAGAGACCCACCAAGCCCCACCGTGAGCACCTCCATCCCACCAGGACATGGGTGCTCAGCCCTGTCGGCCAAGGACGAAGCCCTGCAAGAACCTCAGGCTGCATTTGCCCGCCGTTGAGTGAGGCGGTGAGCTGCCGTGGCAGCTGAGGAGGCACCTACCTGGGTGTACAGGTTCTGCTGTGGATAGGCACTTCTGATGGGGTACATAGCGGTTTGGTACGGATTCGGAGACGGCGAGTAGGGAGGAGGGGCGTTGTTACTCTGGGTCGGTGGGACCTTGTAGGGAGTCCCCGCAGTGTACCCTGGCAAAGACAAGAGTAGTCCGTGTTAGGGTGAGGATTTACAGTTGCAGAGTCAGTCCACATGAGCAACCCGAGCTGCCATTCATGACGCACTGGTTACTCAGTGGGCGTCACTTGGCGTGGAGGAGATGTACCGAGATGCACCAGCGTCTACTGATGTCCCATGAAACCCACCAAGCCGAGCCCTCCAAGTCCAGCATCCAGCCCCTGGCTAATCGATCACAGTGGCCGGGGCTGCATCCTCCACCCAGCCCGGCAGTGGCTCTTCCCTCGCTGCCTACACCAGGCCACAGAGCTGATGAGTATCTCCAATGGTCAAGGCATGACTCGATGGGACTCAACCAGCACTTAAATCACCTAAGGCAGCAGTATCCCCACACCTACTTATCCTTCTCTATACATTTACTTGATGAGAATAACGTTTTTCCTTCTCTCCTCCCCAGATTTTTGTCCTTTCATCTTTTTTGCTCGGGTCGTGATGGGCAAAACTAGAATTTAATTGCTGGAGGTTCTAATTTCATGGCACGGTATTGCCGTCTCCTGCCTACGTCCTCAAGCAACGACTGGAAAAGCAGCAACACTGATGGTCCAAACCTTAATATTAAGGTGAAAAGGAGGGATGCCTTTAGGTATTTCATCAGGGCGGGTAGTGCCGAGCAGTTTCCTCTCCTGCAAAGGAGGGCTGTGACCATCAGCTCGCCTTGCAGGTGGGAGAGGCAACCCCAAGCGATGCTCGAGCACCTTTATACCTGTCCCGCTCTCCGCAGACTATTTGCATGAGTGACAAAAGCAGCAAATCTGCTTTATTGCCATTAAGAAAAGCCATTCGCTCTGCTCGGTAAACAGGCACGGCGGGCTGCTGGCGAGTGGGGAGGAGCAGCGGGGACTTGGGCGGGCAGCGGGTTAGGCAGGCGCAGGCAGCCGGGGAAGCATCCCTTGCAATATTTGTGATCCTGACATGGCAGATTGCAGTTTTTGTCTCTTCAGATGTAAGGAAAAGAAAATAGACTTCAGCAGCCCCCAGTCTTCCCCATCATCCCACCAGGCTGTTTAGTTGGAGCATCCACGTCCCAGATTTACCCTTTATCGAAGGTCTTAAGAAACCTTATCTTGCAGCATTTAGGAGATACTTAGTACATGGGATACAAACTAAAATGAAGGATCCTTTCAAAAACTCAGAAATTTGTCACAAAAAATAAACCTAACCTAACCTAACAACAAATAACCTAAAGGATAATGTGATCATCAGCTGACCTGCTGGCTGTGGGTGTCACTTTGGGGTTTTGCTGCTATTTGCATTAAGTTCTGAGCTGTCTGGTGCTTCTAAAATTACATTTTCCTTCCAGGAAGACCCAGTGGTACCAGCTCAAGATCCTCTAATGCAAGTCTGATCATATTTATCTTTTTTTTTAGAGGCTTTCCCTGCAGTGAGTGCATCCCGTAAGGATCTCCGCTCTTCTGCTTCCTTTCAAGGTACCTTCCTATCTGTTGACTTGTGATGAATATGGGGTTGACCCCCGTATCCTCCACCAATTTTGCTCTCAAAAAAAAAGGGGTGGCTTTAAGCAGGTCCACGATAACACTGCGTAATCCAATTCTTGTTCCTTTGCAGAGAAGTACCGAAAGACCTCATGGCAAAGTACAGCATCAGAAGGAGGTGCGCCCTGCCCCGAGGATGGGATGTCCCTGCACCAAGGATACGCAGCACCTGAATTCCCAACCTTTAGAGGCATTTCCAAGGAAGGCTCCATGAAGTTGCCCCTGAAACATTATTACTTAAGTGCTAAATTGAGGAAAAAATCCTCAAGAATATCTAAAGTTGTGCTTTAAGGGTTTTTTTTAGGGTAGACTAAAAGCTGAGCTGCTGCCATGAGATGCCCTGGACTGCATCAAGTGTGCCGTGAAGGCTTCAAGGTGTTGGTCAGAGCTCGATGAATGGTTAAAAATCCAGAGATGGTAAAAAAATCCACTCACACAAGCAAGGAAAAGCACGTGGGGTGGGATGGCTGGTGAGAAATCATAGCCAGCTCTTGCAGGAGGGCTGGGAAAAATTATCCTTAGAGCAAACGGACCCCAAAGACTGTGTAAGACGGAGAGGAGAAGTCAAGGCTCAGCCCAGTGATAAGACATCTAAACACTCCAGTATAATGAACTAATTTACTCAAGCAGTGTTCAGGGCAGCAATTAATGAAGGCCAAGATTTCAACTCTGCTAATATCCCATATTATCCACCCGGCACTGAAACAGCGTGAAGATAACAAGGAGCTTTCTAGGAACTCCCAAACAGCATCTCACCGCCTCCTGATTACTGTAGATTGGAAAGAATGTGTTAATTAAACAGCAGAATCGCTGTGACTCTTTTTCTGACTCACATTAGCAGGAGAGCAACTATCTTTAAATGAGAGATGGCAGCAGCGAGAGGAAATGCAGGTTTGAAACGGACGTATTCACCGTAGCAGCAGCAGTGGAGACTCCTCCATCATGAGGTCCTCCAGGAACCCAACAACGTCACCCACAGACCAGCCAACTGCCTGTTTTCCAATTTTACAGATTTTTTTTTTTTTTTTTTTTTTTTAACTACTTTTTT
>VZTL01000018.1:22970-42823 GCA_013400535.1 Scopus umbretta
CCCCAGCTGCATCAAAAGAAACATGGCCCGCAGATTGAGGGAGGTCATTCTCCCCCTCTGCACTGTTCTCATGAGACCCCACCTGCAGTATTGCATCCAGCTCTGGGGTCCCCAGCACAAAAAAGACATGGATCTGCTGGAGTGGGTCCAGATGAGGGCACAAAAATGGTCAAAAGGGCTGGAACAGCTCTCCTGTGAAGAAAGGCTGGGAGAGTTGGGGGTTCTTCAGCCTGGAGAAGGCACCGGGCAATCATTTTAAACTGAAAGAAGGTAGGTTTAGACTGGACACTAGGAGGAAAGGTTTTATGATGAGAGTGGTGAGACACTGGCACAGGTTGCCCAGAGAACTTGTGGATGCTCCATCATTGGAAATGTTCAAGGTGAGGTTGGACTGGGCTCTGAGCAACCTGATCTAGTGGAAGATGTCCCTGCCCATGGTGGTGGGGGGGGTGGACTAGATGATCTTCAAAAGTCCCTTCCAATGCAAATCATTCTGTGATTCCACGATTCTGTAAAAAAGAACTTGCATTTTTTCAGTAAATTCAAGGTGTGTCTAAGGAGGCTGAACTCCACGCGCTCCCACCCCTGGGAGCAGAAGACAGATCCTGCGAGGAGGATGGAGGGCAGAGCTTGGGGCTCACACCGCAGCAGATTGTGGGCAGGCATAAGCAGCCACGAGCAGGTCCAGGAGGTCCTACGTGGTTGCGTGGCCCAGTCGAGTCTGACTTGTTCCCAGTGTCTGGTCCTGCCCCTGCCACCACCCTCCAGTCTGGCTCATCCTCTTCCAGCCGTTCACCTGGCTTTATTATCCGGACACCTTCCCAGGGGGCTGGAGGAACAGTTTCAGCGTGGTGAGCATGGGGACATCACGGGGAAGATGCCATGGTGTGGACACCAGTACGGGCAGCTGCCTGGTAGGCTTGCATTGCCTCTGCCCCAGTCCTCCCCAGCACACCGTCATTGCCACCACTATCCTCACCAGCCAGACAAAAGCAAACAGAAGGCTCTGGGCAGAAATTACCATAAAATCTATAACCTTGCTCATTACCATGCGCAAACCTTTGTGTATATGACCTCCCTAATCTCAACTGGGGCATCTAAGCAACAAAACAAAATACCTCAGCAAAACCAAGTGTTGAAAACCCACCATGAAAGGACAAAAAGCCAAAGGCACGTCTCCACACTGTAGGCAAGGCCAGGATGAAGGCACTTGGGCAGCCCTTACCCAGCTTTTTAAGTTCAGGCACGTCTTGCCACCACCTTTCACTGCAGGTTCACAGCCCAGTTGGGTCCTCAGCACCCCTTCTGTCTTAGTGGTGCAGAAGTGGGGAGGTACTGAGCAGCTATTGCACATTTATTCGTATTTATCCCTGTGCAGCGTGCTGCTCCAGTCCGTACTGGTGGGCACTATTCACCCTGGGAACAGAAGGACTCATCTCCCAGGCTTCTTCTTGGCTCTCCTCCATCCAGATCGGACACCTTGCTGATGCTCATGAGTAAGCGCTCACCCCTCTCCTGCCATGGGATGCCTGGAGAAGGCTGTTCTCCCAAAACCAAAACCTGGGCTAGGTGATATCGAGCCGAAGGACAGAACCAACTTGGGACACCCAACCTGAAATGCTTCTGATTTTTCAAAGCCTGCGTTTCAGACGGCATCTCCCAGCAGAGCTCCGGAGAAGCCAACGGCAGCTATAAGCCTGAAGCATCGCTGCGAATCAAACATCAAGGCTTTACCTATGTCCAAATTAAATATGCCCAAGCCAGTTCTCTGGAATCGAGGCCAACCTGCATGGGTCTGGCCGGCGACCGCACTGTTGAACCCCTTTATCACCCACACTGTGTGGCCACAGCCAGATTTTGCCCCCCAACCCTTTCCTACCCTGGTACTTGCTCTTGCCCTCTGATTTTGAAGGAGGAATCTCACCTGCAGCAGCCCAGAGGTGCAACGGGGAGGAGAAATCCCATCCAGGCATGGGTTAAACTCTAAGGGAATTTTGCTGAATAATACCTAGGTTTCTACTAATTACATGCTATGATTTTTCAAAGACTTACAACTCGGTCAAATCTGGCCTGGCATGAAATGAGGTGCAATGCAAAGCCCATGCACCATGTCAGGCATACAGCCCTTTCCTCAGAGAATGGTAGGGACATCCCTTTGCAAATACATAGTCTCCCAAAGGCTTTTAATAGGTTTATTTTTAATAATGCTTTTCATCAAAACAAATAAACAAGATTTCTGCTTCTCATCTCAGGGAGCAGACAGTGAGGAACACTTCAACCCACGTGAGTGCATGGGCGCAGCAGTCCCAGCCTTGCAAACATGGCCAATGGAAGCTCACTTTAAGATGCCTTATATTTTTGTCTCCAAATACAACCGGGAGTTTCTCCAGGTCCCAGGGGTGTCTGGAAGCACCGGTGGTTAATTTTGCATTTTGAACCTAGGAGTGGTCCCACTTCATGCTTGCAGCATACCCCATGTTAGCCGTTGTCCTGGTTTCAGCCCCACGTTAGCTGTGCCCCGGCTTTAGCAGGCAATGTGAGGACAAGAGCAGGCAGGAGCAGTTGGGCAGGGGCCAGAGGACACCCCACATACCAGGGGAAGCACCAGGGGCCTTATCAGGAGCTTATCATCCCTCCTGCAGGCACTATTTGGCCTCATAAGGGATGAGATTACAAGGCTCCACCTTGAAAAGCCTGTTTGACTGTGATCCTTAAGCAGCATCTCCTCCCTCTGCCTCTGCTCGGCCAGTTTGAGTTAACAGTTGGGAATTTCACCCGGGTTCCTTGAAAATCATGCTTTATTTTGGAATTCTGTCACTTTTAAGGGAACAGCAAATAATCTCCCTTTGTTTTTTCTATCCGTGCTCAATTACGGAGCAACACCACTGGAGATATACACCTGCAGACAACCTTACGTTGCTCCTGCGGTCCAAACACTCGGCTAAAAGAAAGGCCTTCACCCTTCCCCACTTGACTCTTCCTCCTCCAAAGGAGCACTAGGGGGGTCAGTGCTCTCCTTTTCATGCTCCTTCATGGTTTTAACAAATGCGAACAGAAAGGAGCAGGGATGCTACCTGGTCTTCAGAAGAAAATAAAACAAGGGCTCTGCAAAATTTCATGCCAGAAGGGATTGCAGCAGCAGCGCAATGCTCCCACCGGGCAGCTCCAGTGGCAAAAGGTGATGGATCTGCTACATGGTGCCAGCGAGCACCCCCAGGACCTGCAGCACCCTCACCTGTGTCAAGGCTCAGCACCCAGGGAAGGACACACGGACGCACGCACACCTGCACGGACCCGAATGATCAGCAAACAGGCTGGTCCCAAATAACCCCATCCCCAAAGAATCCACAGGAGGGGAGGCAAGTGGGCACAAAACCACCATGTAAAACCCCAGAAGAAAAGGTTTATTTACTGAATGCTGCAGAAGAAGCCTGATAAGTTCTGTTCTCGGTCCCGGTGTCCACCGGGAGGTGGAAGGTGCCCTCTGTGGCACAGGAGGAGGAGGTCTGTGGCCAGGCTTGCTTCATCAGAAGTGTAGCTTGAGTGGAGACAGAGAAGAGGTGTCACACAGAGCAATGAAGATACAACTTCCCGCATTTATGTCACACTTTGCTGCTCTCTTCCTTTCCCCCCCACCTTTTAAGGACAACTACCTGTAGGAATTTCACAACGTGGTTTCTCTCGCCCCACCTGCTCCTCATGGAGGGATGGTGTGCACAGTGCATTGCAGCAAACCAGTTACCTACCCCAAATGACTGGTTTCCTGAGCTAAGCGACCTGCATGAAGATCTTCACCTGGAGGACGTGGCCAGCAGAGCCACCATCCCTCCCCAGATATCACTGGTCACCTCTGTGCATCAGGACCAGTAACGGCTGTCCTTGACCTTGTGTTTTCCAGCTGGAAAACAGGCGGAGCCTGGTGTGCAAGGCATTTTATTTACAGCAAAACCCTTCGAGATGCCTGCATGGCAGGTACCACCAGTGGACAAGGTACTGGTTGCTGTGGCCATCCCATCACAGCATTGGGTGGTCCTTAGAAATTCTGGAAAGGACAGTCAGCAGAAGCAGCGGCTTTGGGCAGGTTCCACTGTATCCCAGTTTGTGGAAAAGTATTTATGAAGCCAAGTAAAATAATCCAGAAGAATCTCAAGAGCCAAATCTTGTGGGATTTGAGAAGGGACCAACAGAATTCAGTCATTTTGCAGGTCTTACATTTTCTGAAAGAGGGAAAGGTCTTATACTAACTGCCACAATGCACCTCTGTATGATGAACCAGCACTGGCTATACCTTTATCCTATATCGAAACACATTGTGAATCCTTATCTAAGGACTGCCATTACACCAAAGGCTTTCTGGAGCACATCTATGGAGAAGGCAGATCACCAACACAAGCCTACAGCCAGGCTTCTTCCCAAAGTTGGTGCCTCTGGGAAAGGCTCAACAGGTCTTTTACTGTTTTTCTCCCCCTGCCCCCCCCGAAATTATGGATCTTTCATAACTTTTTGTTCCAGACGAATCTCAAATGGTGGCCCCCACCATTCTTGGTTTAAGTCCCACCACCTCCCAATGGAGTGCATACATCTTTTGAAAGCCTCAGCCAGTTATTACAGCTCGCTGCTCACCAGCATAACAAGCTGCTCTAGCTGTCATTATAAAACAAAGAAGCTCCAGGTTTTCCATGTACTGCAGTGTGTGTTTTGCACACCCAGCTACTAAGGAAAGAAAACCACGTGAGGGCTGATCGATGCCCAGCAAGCCGCTTAGTGATTAGACCTCGCTGTGGAAGGTAAAGGAAGTAAAATGATGCAGCTGCTGGAATCAAAGAAAATCACCAATTTATGGCTTCTTTAAAGGTATTTTCTGTGAACACAGAAGGTAGACTGTTGACACACTCGCTCTGCACCAAATTACTGAATTCTCCAAGATCTCTAGAAGGTTGGAGGTCAGGGTACGTCCCTGTTGTCCCCTCCTCCCCACGCAGGTGGCATCAGGGACAGGTAGGATTTCCCCAGAGATGCGGTAAAGGGATTTTGGGTCAGGTCTGCCAACTCAAGAGACTTCTGGAGGGAAAAAAAAAAAAAGGACCTTTGGGCAAGAGAGGAACAGCGGAGGCATGATTTTGTAGGCAGGGAACTGTTTCTGATAGCAGAACTAGACAAGCTCGGACAAAGCTGTCTGCAGCAGAAAGAGGAGCTCTTTGGGAGGGACACCATGGCCCACAAGAGGGGGTGGTGGGCTCCTTATCCTCCCATTGGCCCCAAGGGAGTCACACATGAAGATAATTTAAAGATGCACTTCATAACTCCTTCTCCCAAGCAAGTTCCTACCCCCAAGGGGCTTGGCGCTAAGGCCCACAGAAGGGACTTCATGAATTGGTTGGGGCTTGTAAACCTTTCTGTAGCCCAAAGGCAAGAGCAATGATGCTTGAAACCCCTCCAACACCTCCGTGTCTGCTCAGACTCTTAATTAACCATCTCTGAAGATGCAACTGTAAATCTGGCATGCCACAAGGCTGGAAGTTGAGGATGAGTGACTGAAGAGGCCAAGGAGGAATCGGTGCTGGTGCCACAGCCCACACTAGCTGCGCCACAGGTCCTAACGGTTGGACACCACTGCCCAGAGAGAGTGGAGGAGCACTGCTGCAGGTCTGTTGGTCCACCAGAAACTCATGCGACCACTCTCTTTGTGTGGGACAGAAATACAGGAGCATGGAGGACACCCAGCACCGATGCTTTACTGGATGGCATGGCAATCATCAGCTGCGAGATGCTTATGGGTGCAAGATCTGGCTGGCTGGTGCTCCACTGCTGGAGATGTGGAAACGTGCTCCTCCTTCCTCACCTTCTCCAAGAGAAATCCAGGAGGTTTGTGGGAAGTGAGAGATTCAGAGTGCAATTTCTCCTCCACTCGAGCACTGATCACATTCTGCTCCGAGCCTGTGCCCCCACCCAAAGGTCTGCGAGCTATTAAGGATTTCCAAACAGCCTTGCTTTATTTTCCATGGTACGCTGCACTCCTGAACATCACACTGGAGAGCTAACTCCCAGCACTGAGACAGAAACACTCTTTCACTTACGCTTTTATTCAAAATCAGATTCATTTTTGCCTCTGGATTTCACAAAGGTTTTAATCTCCAAGACTGATGAGACAATTTACTTATATGTTACATGAATCCTTCCTCTGCGGTTTCTCCTCTCCACATTACGCCTACCAAAAAATCAAGGTAATTTGGGTCTGAGATGGCTAGGAGCTTGCCATAGCTGTACATGTTCTGTACATTAAATCACGGATCCTCGGAGAATCCATCACTTAAAACTACACAAAAGGTGAACCAAGGAGGCTTCTAGGAACATTAATATCTCCTGCTCCTCTGCAAGAGCTACAATTCACAGGAGTTACAATCCAGCCATGACTATTTAATATCATTTAAGCTCTATCTCCTACCAGTGTCTTTTGGATTTGGTTTAGCCTCTTCCCTACACTGTTCATTAAGAAATAAAGAGCTTTTATTCTTTACCTGTTGGATCCCTGGCAAATCTAGTGGTGAGAACTGGGCAAGGAATGTGAACTGAGCCTGGGTCTCTGCAGCACTGGGACTGGTCTGTCTCCCTGCAAGGACCTCTAGCCAATGTGGTAACGTTCAGGACATATTTTAAGCGGAAAAGAGAAAAATATGAATCAGATGTGCCTGAAGAAAATTCCGTGAATTATCTGGAGTACAGAATCGCAACAAAAGGACGAAGCAGATGATACAGTATATAGGGTATCTATTTCTTGTTTCCCTCTGCCAACGTTATTTGTGATGGATACGGCCTTGAACCTCGTACAAAGTTTGCAGTAAGCTTAATTCCCTCGGCAATCCCATTGCTGGGTGCCTGAGTGCTTCAAAACAGCGGGAGCATTTGTTCTTAGAAAGCCTTGCAAGGCTCTTCGGGATGTTCACCCCGCCAGACCCCAAGATACCCTCCTTAGGGGACCCGGTGGTGTCCCTAAATAGTCGATGGGCGCCTACAGAGGATGGATTAGAGCACTTATGTGGGGAAAGACGATGCCTACGCTCTCTCTCTGCAGAGCAATGTTTCCTCTGGGGAGGACGCAGAAGCAGGAATGGGGGATCGGAGCCTCCGTCCTGTCCCACGGCATCCCCACAGAGACCCCTAATTTCCGAGGCTGATTTTAGAAATAGCTGTTCTGCTCTGTAAGGGCACTGAAGTAATGGATGCAAAGCATTATTCTCCCCTGCATTATTAATAAACGCAGTTAAAGCACAAGCCAGCTTCCATGCAAAAAGTGTGTGCCCTACTTTCAGGAAAATAAAAAGGCATGCTTTAATGAAGGAAGTTAAAACAAAACAACCATCTCGGGAAGACAGAATGCCTGGGAGGGAACATGCACCAGGCTTAATGAAGACATACATTTTTTTTTTTTTTTAAGTTGGCGTGCCTCGAGTCTCTGCAGTAGAGTGATTTTAGGCACTCATTTTTACGTACTTGAAAGGAATTCTTTTAATAACACTGTCCTAAATAACCAAGCTTATTGCAAACATCAGAGTTTGCAATGCCGGTGTTTTGCAGTGATCTTGTAGCCTGCCTTGTGTCTCTCCCTCTAAAAAATATGGAAAAACACAACAGGAAAATCACACAAAGCAGAAACGGGTGTTGTTTCAATGAAATGGGATCGATAGAAAGAAATGAATTCCCCTGCTTGACGTAGGGCTCCTTTGGCTGAGCTTTGCAAGCAATGCAGTGGCTGGCTGTTATCTATGCCTTGGGAAGGGTTGGTTTGAAATAAATGGGGGAAGAGTTTATCACCCTTTTGGTGCTCAAACAATAGCAAATATTCAGCAGATACCTGACACTGAGAGAGGGAGGAATCAAGACTGGTTCCAGTTACCATTTTTCCTTCCTCACTGCTGCTGGACCTGCATGGACTAAGAGGACTCTGGAATTCTCCAAGCTCCTCTCCCTGTCTCCTTGTGCTTCTCTGATTGAAGCAATTACAAAGTTTGGGGCACTAAATCATTTAATTTTCCATGTGGAACCCAGGGTCTTGGGAACCGTGAGGTCAACAGAAGAGCATGAGCATCACGGACTTCCAGCGTGGCGTCAGGGGCTGTAGCGTGAGTGTTTGGAGGACATCAAGGACGAAAGCGGATGGCACATAAGTAGCAGATATTTGAAAACTAGACTTTGAAAATGAACCACCACCAATGCACTTCACTTGGGGTGAACCACACCAAGGGCAGGAGCAGAGGGCAGTCTTCATCTTCGCTCAGTGGTTTGATCTCTTGCTAAGTTTTTGTATGGAAGCCAAGCAAAACTCATGAGGTTTGGGGCGAGAGACACCTAACCAGAGAGAGCTCATCTGAGGAACACCTTTAGGGTGGACCAGAGAGGGTGATCAAGCTTGTACAGAAGAGTTTCTTTCAAGACTGACAGCTCGCTTTCAGTTACATCCCTCAAATTCAGAAGTCACAAGCAACAAATGCTCTTCCCACCCTTTTCAACCTCTATTCCAAGTCGTATTAAGGGGCACGTTTGCCTGATTAACCTACATATGGAGAATCAGATATCCAAGCAGATGAAACTTTTGTTTGTGATTGCTTTTTTAGTGATCCTGAAGGATTTCTGCTGGCTGGTACCACCTCCCTTCCAGCCTGGGAGGTTTGAAACAGAAGAACTTTGTCGGTGGATGGGATGCTTTTGAGAGGAGCAATTCTGCTGGGAGCATACAGCATCTCTTTCTGCAGTGAGGCAGCCAAAGGCTCAACATCTAAAATTCTTAAAAAATACATTTAGAACGAGTCTGCAGCTTCAGAATCAAAGATTTTAAAAATAAAGCTGATCCCCTCTGATTCCCAGCCTGTTTGATGGACGGCATGAAGCCCAGCAGCATGTTCTTCTCCGCGGCAGGGTTATTTCCAGCCTCCTGTATGACAGCAGCTGATTCAATTTGAGTAAGTGCTCTCTGTACCGATACAGACCACTGGTTTTAACTCAGCCACTGAACCACGGTATTACTTTAACTCGATTCCATTTAACACAGTTGAGGACGCTGCCCGCTCTGTCGCATATACCCACTGCTGGAATATTTTATGGAGCTTATTTTGCATTAGTTGTCTCTCAGAAATTCTTAATCTTTCACCTTTAAGTCTGTTCTCCATAGAGAAGTGTCCACTGACAGTGGGTGCAATGCTGGGAGGTCCTGAGCGGTGGAGCCCGGGCTTGCTTTCCGGAGTTAATGTGGCATCTTGCCTGCGGCAGACTCGGCATCTTAAAAACCAGAATTCAATAAAAACTGGCAGGGAGTTGCAAGTATCTTGAAAAAGCCTCTAAATGTAAGAAAGGTCCGAGCCAGGATTACCTCTGTAGCCTTTGCTCTGCCTCTGAAAAGAACGTTGGTAGATGCTGTCCTCACTCACAGCATCACACGGGCTTTTTTTCCTCCACTAACTGGCACTTGTGCAACCCCAGCTCCTGAGCCGCTGCCCTGAGCATAGTGGAGTCCATGAAAGCATCTTTCCTCCTGGCTGCACAGGAACAAGCTGAGGGCTCTGAACCATGCCTCCTACGAGATAAATCTCCAAATAATGTGGAAAAACCCTGCCGTGATATTAAATTGCATTGATTTCAAGAGCTGCATGATTGTTTATGGGGAGGATGGAGGTTTCTGCACAAGAGGAGTTGGGTTGAGGAGCACCAATTTTAATCTTCACCATTTCCTCTCTAATTTAGTGCTTAGCTATGTTGTGTTACGCACTGGAAGATTTTTGTTCTCAGTGCAAAATGACCTGTCAGCTTTCTGGACAATAGGAAATTATTAAAAGCATTTTTAAGAATCATAAACAGAGAAATGAAATTTAAATGTCAAGCTGGCTGTGAATGCTTTCTTGCTTGAGCCTTAAGCTGCATAACGAAAAGATCTGGTGAGGGGGGACAAAAACGATCAGAGCATTTTTTTGAGAGAAAGCAAGTCGGTAAAGATTAGGATTGCACTTCAGAAAGGAGAACCGGGGGAGTGAACAAAAGGCTGTCTGGCACAAAGAAGATTGACCAGGGCTTTCGCTTCCCCTTTCACATCATGCAAATCTAAAGCAACAGACAATTATTTGCATTGCTTTAAAAAAAAAAAAATCAGTAACTCGAGCCTTAATTAATCTGCAGAACTGCTTGCTGCAAAGTATTGTAGCGATCAACTATAGCAAGAATCAAAGCATGGGGGAGGTTAAGCATCTTTAATGAAAGAGAGGACACCCACAGCCACAGCCACCAGGACAAAGGTAGGGAAAAATCAAAGTCTTTGTGGTTTCGTGCTTATAAAAGCCACTGACTAACAAGGTTTGGGGTGAATTATTCCATACTGAACAATCACGAGGAAACTTCTGAAGGCCGATCTGGCCATTTTCAGGGAGGAGAGACCAGGGCAGATGGACAACCCAGCCCTCACTGAGTGTGGGGGCTCCATTCTGCTGGGTGGAGGACACAAGCTGTCAATGCCGCTGCAGGAATGATGGGGCTCAAGAAGGGGTACCCAAGGGCTCGCTGCCTGCCTGTGCGAACCCCAATTTCCAGGGTTATCCCTGTGTTTCCTTGTTCTCTCCTAGTCTTCTTGACTGCTTCTTCACCATCTAGGCTGGGGCATCCACTTCTTTCTTGTCTTTGTTTTGGGTGCAAGCAACTTCTTTGCCCCAAGAGAAGGAGGCCCACTCCAGGATCTCCACTTTCACACACCAGGTGCGTCCCATTTCTTAATTTATTCCTGCTATCCTAACCTATGCCAAGAAAGCAACCCCTTAAAACACCATCCTAGAGGCCACCTCTTCTGAAGGTATCTTGACTATGTATCAGAGTTACTTGAGAGAGCATCTACAAACCCCCCTTGGGTTCCTGTTCCTCATGAGCATGAAGGACATCCCAGGCAGGATTCATCTCAAGCTCTCCTGGTAGGACAGACAGGCACCCATGGAGACTCTGTCCCCAAAGATAGGCTAAATGTCTGTCTGGGGAGGTCTCTGTCTCTCTCCGCTGAATACAGAGGGACCTGGGCTGGAAGGGTTAGAGACCTAAGGTCTACACAGCTAAAGGGAACTAAATCCTCCCTAAATGTGGCAATTGCTGCAGCTGTTTAAAATACTTGAAAATTTCCTAGTCTTTTTTTCTTTCTTTTTAATTTGGAAAATTAAACTGAGCTGAAATAAAATCTTTCCAGGGGAATGTGGGGATATGATCAAGATTTTGCAGAGAAAAGTATTTTGTTTGGATAGCAACGCAGCATTTCTGGGGGTTGTTTCAATTTGTTTTCTAACAGGAACTCCAGCCTCTCAAGGATGGTGTCTGAGATGTACCAGAAGCAAGACAGACCCCCCAAAAATGCCTCATCCTGCAGCGATTTGGTGCTCCCTCTCACTTGGGTGTCCCCTCGGCCATCTCCTCACTCAGTGGTGGAGCTCCTGCCTGCGCAAGGCACAGGCAGTGGCTGGGGACAAGAGACATTTTATAATCTCCAGGCCAATACGCAGGAACGCTGCTGTATTTACATCCCTGGCTGAGCAGGGAGGACGTTGCCAGTCTCTGGCAGAACAAGCCACTAATAAATTCGTGGGTTTTTTTTTATGCTGTGGAGCTCTTTTCGTTTTACTCTTCCAGTGTTATATCCTTCAGGGGAATTTGCGGGTGGCCAGCACACATCTAGGGGAACAAAACTTGTTTCATATTACACATTAAAATTTTTGCTGGGATGAAATGCAGCTAAAGACCCTACCAGAAGCACATAAAACCAAACAAAACACAACAGATCCCTTACAGAGTCATCTGCAGTAAACGGCTTTATTTAATAACCTCACAAAATAACAGTGAATTTAAACTGTGATGTGGAGAAGACAGCACCAAAAGTTTTTGGCAACGAAACCCTCATTCCTGTTTCATCAGCCTTGGAAAGCTCCCGAGCCTGGGGATCCACTGATTTTACGACAGCCAGGAGACTGAAAACTTGGCAATTCAGAGGAGAAAGGGTTTAGCAAGACTGCCACAAAGTCCAGCTTTGTGTTCATTACGCAAGCATCTATTTCGCTCCGATGACTACTGAACTCTTTGCTGAAAAGATGGCTTATTCAGAAGTTTTAAAATCCCACAGCTCTTTTGAGGTGAAGCATTCAGAATAAACATCTCGTCCAACTGAAAAGCCATGAAGTCAAAACGAAGGGTAGGGTATTATTTTTCATGTCTAAGCATGTGTGCTTAGAAATGGGCAAGCAAGAGATTTTTTCAGGCCTTCTTCACAAAAAAAAACATTAAAAAAAGGTAGAGTCCTGATTTCAGAAATGCTTTTCTAATCACTGTTCAGACAATGCCAATTCTTGCATTTGACCTATGTGACCATATCCCTTAAAGAAACGTTCTGATAACACACTACAGCCTAAAAACCCACAGCTAATAAATAATGTTCTGATCATAGAATGGTTTGGGTTGGAAAGGACCTTCAAAGATATCTAATCCAATCCCCTTGCCGTGGGCAGGGACATCTTCCACTAGATCAGGTTGCTCAAAGCCCCATCCAACCTGACCCTGAATACTTCCAATGATGGAATACTTCCAAATACTTCCAGAGCCACACCTGCTCTGGGCCAACAAGATCTCAAGATTGCTGTGAAACATAAGATCTCCTTTTCTTATACTACCTTTCACGTATTTCACTCCAGATAAGAGTTACATTTTGAAACTGCTACTTAGCCCTTGGGTTTCTACCTCCCTTTGTCATGCCAAGAGGCTCCTGTCCCCCAGGTAATTTAGCTGAAAGCAGAGAACTGAATCGCACTTTAAAAACTCAAGGTCACTTGGTCCTTCCAAAGGGCTGGTTTCAGTAAAGTACTTAAATGCAGGTTTGACTTCAGTTACATTATTTCCTGAGGGGGGTCTAAGAGAAGTCTTCAACTCCAAACAGAAAAAGACTTCTATAAAGGTTTCCAAGTTTGGGCTCGAAAGCATAAAAAAGCAAGTGATTGATTTAGCAGAGCCACTCAAACATTCCTCATTAAGCAGAGAACCTCACTAGTCCACGCTGTGGTGAAGACAACTCCTTGTGGACAGGTGGGAATTACTCCATGACTCCTGCTTTGGAGTAACTTCTCTGACTTAAAAATAGTGGAAGGTCCACTTCTTCTGGAATAAGAAGTGTCCTTGCTGGAAGTTATTTGACAGCAGCTCCCATGATTAATTTACATTCTGCCATCATCTACATGAATCTTCTACCATTGGCAGCCTTCAGCTATAAGCAATTCCCCCATCTCCCCACCTCATGCAGATCAGGTGTTCAACCTCAAAATAATGGATAGGGGATGATTGGGTTTGCATTCATGCCACCCACATGCTTTGATGGCTTTCTCCTCTCTAGCTCTCTGGCCAGGCAGGAAGTTCCTGGGTGTCTGTGTGTCCTCCTCCATCCAGACCTTCCTCTGTATCCACACAGCAACATAACCAGAGCCATGGGCTGGGTACATGGTTGGCCAAGAGACAACAGTAGAAACCAGACAGAAGGGAGGTGTGGAGAGATGGTGCTCAACAGCAGGGAAGGGAAGGAACTTGGCAGTCTAGTCATGTTTTTTTGTAAAAAAGAAAAAAAAAAATCATGGGTAATGGAGGCATTCAAATCAGAAATGCTTTGTGGGCGATAAGAGGAATCCTCCTTCCAGTGAGAGGTGCAGAAGGAACAAGACACTTGCTTGGAAAGGTAAGAGGTGAAGAGGACAGACATTTTTGGCTGAGCTGAAAGAGCAGTAAGGCTCTGGACACCAAGAATGAATGGAGTGGATGTTGTTTCTGCAAATAAAGACAAGTAGCCTGTGCTAGATATGAGCAAGAGGGAAGCAAAGAGGGGGATGACATGGTTAAAGCAGTGGGCTGGTAAAATTATTTTTGTATCAACTCTCCAGAAGGATGCGGGCGAATTTGCCAAGGTTGGAGATGGCAGAGAGAGCAGGGCTCCAGGGTAGGGGCTGAGCGATGGAGGATGAAGGCGTTACCCATCAGCCTGACTGGTAAGATGGTTCAGAGGAACGGCAATGGAGGATGCAAAAGAGCATGTGGCTGGTGTGAAAAATGAAGACCTCCCTGAAGAATGAAGACCTTGTACCTCCAAGTAAGGTTTCCCAGAGATAGATGGGGAGTAGTGAAGAAGGGAATAAAGGACAGAGCCTGGCCGAGCTTTTATGGAAAGCTGGAAGAGGCATATGACAAATACCTCCCAACGGACACGCTGCAGCAGAGGTAGAAAACAACTGGCCAAACTGGGAAAGCCAAGGGAAAACAAGATTTTATAGAGAAGAATGCAGCTGGTGCTGTCAAAGATAACCAGCACACCAAGGCAAAGGCAGAAGAGTTCCTGAGTTTGGCCAGCAAAAGCTTGCTGCATCTTTGGAAGAGCCATTTTAGGCTCAGTTTGAAGTGTCTTGAAGAAGACACGAGGACAGACCCAGAGCCTGTCAGTGCCAGCGGAAAGCGAAGGACAGTAAAGACACAGCGTGGGAGATCCAGACACCAAACAGGACGCGATCGCTGACATTTCTGCATCTACGACATGGAAGGAGGAGAGCAGGACAAGCAGGGGGAAGGGGAAGGCAATCTCGGGGAGATAGCACGTGGTATTCAGAAAATATTAAAAGCCATCAATGCACAGGTATCACAGCAACGGGGACTACAATTCCTGGGACTAGTATTAAGATATAATTCATGTCTCAGAAATACTTTGCAACATAGACAAATATTCCCCGTGGAGGGCGTGAAGCTAATGGCAGAGTTAGGAAGGGAAGAGCTTAACACAGGCCCCTTCCCTGGAAAGTATTTACTGACAAGCACATGAAACTGCTGGGTTTTGTATCCCGAGGAGCAAAAGGTAAGTCCTCCTGCATGCTTCAGCGTGCCCGATCTCGTCTCCATACACAGATTTTTACCTGGGGCGTAGCCGGGGCTGCTGGTTGGATACATGTTTGGGTTGTAGGCAGGGGCAGCGGTGGGATAGCCCGTCGGATAACCTGCAATGAGAAAAAAAGAGAAATTACGCTTTTGTCCACAGGGAGAGAGAAGAGGACAGCATGCCTGGAAAGCAATAAACGACCTGTGTGAGCAAAGACGCCATCGGCACAGCTGAGAGGTAAAGCACAGATGTATTCTCAGTTGGCCAGGGTATAGGAAGGACTACAAATGTGCTCTACAGACTTGCACATGACATCACCAATATTTCATCTTTATTCCTCTAGGAAACGAGGACGATAACCAGAATGCAGGAATGTTCAATGTGCTCTGAAGAAAACTACTGAGAAAATACACACACTGAATGCAGAATTCAGCTATGAAAAACCAGCAGCACAGCTATATTTGAAAGGTTTTCCTTGGCTATTTGCAGCCATCGTAGCTTGATCATCGTAGCCCTTTGCATTCTAACAGCAGAGCTCAGCACCCAGCCCGAGTCCTCAGTGCTCAGCACTTCCATTAACTAGAGCTTCTTGCTAAAGGGAAGGTAGAGACATTGCATGAAAAGATGCCAGCCCTTATATTCACTCATGGCTGCACAACTGCCATCCCTGGGAGGAACCCGATTACCTGCCAGGCCACCTGGAAGGAACATGCACAGCAGCTCGTACCCTTTGAAGCCGCATGAGGTTTTAATGAGCGTTTCAGGAAAGGTTGCAAAGCATCTTCAATTTTCATCATCTTTACTCGGCTCGGTCATAGGGAGTTCAGGGGAAATCATCTAAGCAGTCAGCTACATGGTGGCTTGGAAATCACTGTACGCCACAGACCCAAGTCCCTCTGTGCACCCACACAGCGCAGATGTCTTGCACCAATCTCTTACTTCATTAGTAGTTCTTGTCCTCCATGAAGACCATAGATGGCAACCTCCGTGCCTCAGTCTGCTCCATTTTGCTTTTGCTTACTGCCCTACCTCCATTTCTTGGAAGTCTTCCCAACTGAAAATGGTAACGCTCAAGTAACTCCATCCCTTCTTACGTGCTCCTGCGTAAATCCCTCCAAGAGACTGAACAGGACGTTAATCTTCCTTTGCTGGCGGAGAGCTTGGCTTTGCTGTGCTTCACCGCCACGGCCGCTGCCCCAGTTTATCTTTGCATCTCGTTGGCCATCATCCCAGAGCAGAACCAACCCAATGGCAGACAAAATGACCCTTGGAGAGTCTTTCCATGCCAAGCTCCACTGACGCTGTCTGCTGGTTGCCAGCAAAGGCTGGAAAGAGGTAATTAGCAGTTGATTCACACCCCATCTTTTTTTTTTCTTTATTAAATAAAAGCAAGCGTGGGTCTTTCCTCCCCCTTTCTGAGCAGCAAGACAAACGCATCGCAGTCTCTCCCTCTCATGCCCCAAAGCTCACTGCTCTTCGACTACGTGCAGATTTCTAAAACCTGGCACCCGGCACACAGCCGACTACTGTGGCAAAATTTTGAGGTTCATTTGAATAAATCTAATTCAACAATCATGACCACTGTACTGGAATAAATGACTGTATGTTCTACCCTCTCATTTTCATCAGTGATATATTTGGCTTCTAAATCAGGTTAATTAAAAATTGCTGTAGTTAATGTTGGATAAGCAGCAGTTTAACAGATTTTTTTTTTTTTTAGGCTACATAAAACTATGTTGTCATCGTACTCAGGAATATATACAGCCTTTTAGCAATCAAGAAGCTCCTCAGAAAGTTATTTGCAGATCCAGTGATTGCAAGCAGAACATTAATGATGAAGATCTTAAATCAGAAATATCCCTGCCTACTCTCCGCTTCATTAGAAGATAACCATTTCTTTTCCGGTACATACATCGCTCCAGGGTTCTCTCGTTGCCTGCTCCAGCTCAGTGACCCCGTTTTGCTCCTGACCAATCTGGCTAGGGGTGTTAAACCAACTCCAGCTCACTTCTTGACCACACCAAGCCTATTTTCCCTATAATTCTCTCAACCATGTTTCTACATGGGGTTTTAACTCCTCGGCACACAGTTTAGTAGCTGATGGCTGTGTGTGCATGCTGTGGCGTTGGGAAGTCCCTTGCTCATCAGCTAGGGATGGTATCTAGATGACAGCCTCTTGGGGTACCAAAAGGTTCTTCTGGTCTTTGCTGCTGGTTAATCCTCTCAAATAAGTCCTGAATCCCATGAACTGCTGCAGTAGTCCTTAATCATAGTCCCTAACTAATAGTCCTGAAGTCAACAACCATGACAAACATAGTCCTGTGTGGCTATATGCCAAATGTTTCATTTGTGCCCTCTGAGACATCACCAGTACTCACACACGACCAAATTCAGCAAAAAAAACACCCTTCTTTTTTACTCAGACCAAAATTTTCAACATTAAGTTTATACATAAAAACCAAGCCTGAAATAAATCAGACCACTTTCAGACCACAGGAAACCTGTGGCTTTGGGTAAGCTTTTCCATTCAGCCAATTATTGAAAGAGTTCACAGTTATTTCAGGCAGATGGAGACAACTATATATTTAGGTCTTCTTTCTCTTTTTTTGGGTTTAACTTCTGCTTGGTAGGACTGCATCTTGCTTATTATGGTGTCTTTTGTTGTTCTGAAAGAAAGTTATGGCCATTCTCAGAATAATTTCATTTCAGATAAATACTGTTTCTATCAAGGAAGCTTTAATAGCTTCGGATGCGAAAAGATGCAGCCAGCCCTGCTCTACTCTATCTTCCACTCTGATCTCATAAACTTTGATAAGCGCTGACCTCCTGCAAGAAAACTTGTCCTTTCTATTTTAAGGGGAAACGGAGACGGGAAAGGTGCAGAAAAATTAATGTGGTTTGCTCCTTTTTTGGACATTCTGAAAGATAAGAAAAGTAGCAGAATCTAGGGCAATTTGCACCCGGGGAAACGTGCTTGGAAATTCCCAGCGCTCAAAACCCACTGGGTTTAAAAATACACGAGACATTTTTATACCTTGTTGGTTTTTGAGCCGTTAGGATTTATGTTTGTTGGCTCTTCTTCATCCCCCAAATGACCACAAACAAGCTTCCTCGGGAAAGCAAAAGCTGTGATCCCCGTGACAGCCCCCATGTCTTACATCCCCTGGGGTATAAGACAAAGCCTGAATCCAACGACCAGGGCTGAGCTCAGGAGAGGTGGCAACACCAAAGCGTCTGGCATCCCGCTCTGATTTATCCCTGGATACCCTCAGAGACTTCCTGTAAATCCCTGTTCCTCCTGCTGACCCTGCTCCCCTCCTGCCACGTCTGTCTTGCCTCTTCACCTTGAATCAAAAATAACAGCAAGTGGGCCACTTGTTTTATGTTGAGTGCTGCTAATCTTCATGGGCTTCCTGCTGGACACATGAAAATGTCAGGGACAGAAAGAAAATATCCTTTACTTTCTACTTGTACAGATCTGCACATGATGGGACCCCGACTCTGCTGGGACTTGGGGCCTTATTGCAGCAATTATGCAGAAGGAAGGAAAATAAGATGAAAACGTATTGAACAAAATTTATTAGATTCCTCACAGAAGAAATCAGAAGTTGTTTTCTTGCTTTGTTTTAATTTAATATCACCTCCACAATCAATAGGAGTAAGAAAGCCAGTGTTTATTTAATGTTCTCCCCAAGGAACATATACAGCACTCCAGCTCTGAGAAGCACTAACCGAACTGCTTTAAAAATTACGATGCAATAACTGGCTCTGCAAGCAAAGAACACACAGGGCTGCAGCGAGTAGGTGTTTTAAAGCCACCTTTAATTTTTCATGTATTTCTAAATGTTTCTATACGATTATTTCCAGCCCTGCTCACTCCTGTCCTCTTTGGGTGCAATGCTGCTTTTGATTAATGGCTTTTGGGCAACGAATCCCGGCTACCTGCCCCTCTTTTTAACACTTTTAGGAGATGCACACCTTGAGGAGATGCGCTAGTAAAGGAGTTAATGAAATAAATTAAAAGAGAGTGGCATACAGAGCCTTCAAATGCATTCAACCACCAGCTTTGCTTAGCCCAGATTCCTTCGTGATTATACGCAGAACGCCCGTAAGAAAGCAGTTAGCTTATATTACCAGCTATGCATATTTTACTGCCTACATGCAAGACAGATGCGTAAGTAACCGTAGACAGAAGGTCACGGCAGACCTCTTCTGCACGAGACAAGAAATGTTTGGATGGGGCGTTTAAGACAGCTCTTTCCATCCTGGCAGCCTTCTGGGAGAGCTTATTCCTGGGCCAGAGGTACCAAGCTCTTACGCGGCCGCTGTGGTTGTTCTGTATGTCAGTACAGCAAAAAATGCAACGATAGAGGGGAAGGGTGTATCAGGGCTCGTTCAAGGATTAGGTCTGGTATTCTCTTTCATTCACTTTGGCATTTGAAATTCAGCGCACCCATACCCAGCCCCAGGTGCAAACCAGCTCCTGCTCACCCTGCCCATGAGCCACCGGAAAAAACCTTGCGACTCCCTGTAGGTCGGCACCGCCAGGCTCCAGAGGACCAGGCACAAGGGACAAAGTGACATTAAAACCCCACGGCAAAGGCAATGGGGGCCTGGCTGCTTTTTCCTGCCAGCCATGAAATTGCTAAGGAAAGCTCAGCTGGTGTTCAGCTGAACTCACTCCCACCCCAAGCCCCTACCCGAACTATCCGGGCACTACAGAAGACACTCACAGCAAGTTTTAAGAGGGGAGCACCCAACTCAAAGGTCTCCTCCCCATTTTTCTGCTTCCTCTCAAGAAGGCTTCAGCATATACTGCCCAAGCGATCATCCTTGCCATAAATGAGCAACCTCCATCCACAGAATCACAGAATGACAGAATGGTTTGGGTTAGAAGGCACCTTCAAAGATCATCTGATCCGACGCCCCTGCCATGGGCAGGGAC